>JALPQI010008314.1:0-44685 GCA_025490895.1 Thaumatotibia leucotreta | reverse complement strand
GCTTTCGCTACGTTGAATCTGCTGAAAGGTACTTATTTATTCTCAGTAAAAGGAATGTTTTCTTTTAGGACTATTTGAGTTGATTGCTAACTGAAAATGAGTATTGGACTCATGATATCACCGTGTGGGTTACTAAGAGGTACGCATGTCATATATAGTTATATATGTATATGTGCCATCCGTAATATTGGGTGAATGTACACAATACACCCAAAATTACGGATGGTACTATCGAATTACAACTACCTATACGATTCTAACAAAAATTGAAAAATAGCTCAAGGGAATACTGGCGGCATATTCGTAGGTACATTTAAATTGTGATGCAGCAATCAATACCGATATCTATTTATTTATTTGCTCGCCAGACAGGTTTTCGATATTCGAGCTTTATCTATTTTATTACTTACCTGAAAGTTGTAACCAGAACGTCACATGTTGACATACGAACAATATTTCCTCATGCATACATTAATCGGAAATGAGGATTACGGTTTTCCGATATGCCAATATTTTGTTATACATATTTTATGCAATTAAGTATAACCGAATAATCTTTGTAAGAAACGACGAGTTTTGATTAAAAGATCATATTTACCTACATAGTTAGTATTTCATAGTAAAATATTCAAAATATAAATTATTCAGGTCGCATTTATCCAACAAAAACTAATTTCAGTATTCAAACTATGACAGCAAGACGACTAATAAATTGAACAATAACTAAATCCCAGTCAAAGTGGACTTAGTTTGACTAAACTAAATCCCATTTACTTTATTTAACAACCACAATGTCATAACGTAATAAATCTACCACAAGACAGTTTTAGTTTCAAATCCATCCAACTCTCAAACTTAGCGGTTTCAAACTTTCAATCCAAAAGGTGGCGGAATTAAATGTTGTGAATTTTCTTGTAAGTACTTACTGTGACGGTGGGCGAACATAGAAATTGAATTAACCGTATTCCTTTGACGAAGTTCGTGTTTGTCGGGAACTTGGTTCAACATTGAAATTATTAACGGGCACTCTGCGGCTAGTCCTAAAGTACTAAGCAAACCTAAAAACGGCGGCTTATTTTTGAAAACCGAATTAAAAACTACATTATCATCATTATTTCACTTGGAAGATGTCAAATGCTTGCAAAAGCCTCTCTTATAGATCTCCACAACGGTCACTTGCCGCCCTGAGCCATCGTTTCCGCGTTGACCAGATTGTTGGTCCATCCTAGTTCTTCCCACGCTATCTCTTCTTGTTACCTTGTTCTTGGACCCTAACCGGTATTTTACAAAAACCTTGAACTAGCCTAATATTTTAAAATGTTTTATACTTTGTATGTACTGCTTAATATCTTATGTTATTTACAATATATATATTTTTTAATTACTCCATTAACTTACAATTTATATACCGAAGAACGAAAAATAACGAAAAAAGAACCGTTATTTTTGTATGGAGAAAATAACGGTTCCGGTCCCTGCTTTTTACCCCTAAAACTTAAAATGTGACGTTTCGCGGTCAAAGGTACCTTATGGTCGGTATGGAGTTACGGGCACTCCAATAATCTGCGATTAGCTATCACTATCAAAAAAGATTATTTTCCTAAGATGTATAGTTACGGAGATATTGTACTTTGAAAAATGTGTTGGGAAAAATGCAATTTCAAGAAATAGACCATTTAAGTTTAGCTAACTGGAAAACTATGTTGCCAATGGAAATTACATAGTGGACTACAAAATATGCTTTATTGGTCTTCTGTCTATTAAACTATGTAAACATTTTATATAATTATGTGAATCAAAAACAGTACAATGACCGACTAATGTGATTGCTGACTTATTTAATGGAAATCATGTTGGTTTCGCAACTATGTAAAAACATTAAATACTTAAATGTGTCTCTACCTCCTTGTCGGGTTATCATTATTGGCCGGCAAGAAGAAAAGAAAATTATATATGTCATTCATCGACCGAAAACTCTAATGTCACAAATTTTAATGAAGAAAAGCACATGCAAGTAAAATATAAATAGAAATCCTGAAATAAACGACTTCAAGAAACTTATAATAAGTGCCGCTACCGTCTAGCTACAATGTTCACTTGATAAGGAAAAAAGGAACCAGTACATAATTATAATTGGTAAGTTGCACCCCCATTTTTGGCCACATCGAGCCGGACTTTTCCAAATTTATTGATTTATTTAATACATTATTCAACCTTGTTGCTCACTGAATTAGCGGTTCAAAATTATTTCGGTTTATTTAGGTTTCGTATTTCTTAACAAATGTTCCGTCTTTATTTCAAATATTAATGTATGGTCAGTGTTCTAAGCTATTGATTATTGTCTGTTATTAATATTTACGTAGCGTGTGGGATTATTCATCGCGCTACCTTTTGCACAAATGCAAATAATTTATAATTGTCATTTTGTGTCATATTTTTTCACGGGACATTTTTGCATGTCATGTTGCTTATAATTCAGTGTATTTAAGTTAAAAATACATTGAACTGAACTGAACAGGTATGGGTAAGCTATTCCTAAAAGCCTCAGTTTTTCTTCAACTGTAATTAACGTTGATTCTTTATTTTGTGACTTAGTAGTAACATATCTTGTATTAAGGTATTATACAGGATATACGTTCTTCGACTTGCATTAAGTTACCATCCAAGTTGAACGTAATTTATAGTAATTGTGCAAATTAGGCATTTTTATTTTTACATTTTTTCGAGCTGTCATTATAACAGCGAACCATGGCAACGCCTAGTGCTAAGTCTGAGGCGAGACTCAAACTCGCGGAAGCTAAACGTGCTCAATGTTTCATGCGCCTCCAAGGCATTTATGAGAGCTTAATAGCGACAAGAAGATTTTCTCGCAGTTCATCGCGCAAGCTCGATTGGTCGACCAACTGAGGAAAGAATTTATTGAGCTGATGGATGACGTCAATCTTCTGAACTTGGAATTTAACCCAGAGTACACCGTGAACTATAGTGCAATGAGCGCATTTGAAGATATCTACTGCGTAATCAAGTGTCAAATTTCAAAAATTGACGCACCTGCTTCGAGCTTCTCGACACCCCGGGAGTCAAGTCACTCATGTCACGACGACTCTATTAAAATTCCACGGATCGATCTGCCTTCGTTTGATGGAGATATTCAAAACTTTCCATTCTTTTATGAAACATTTAAGCGTGTTATACATGAGAATAAAAAACTTACAGATTCTGAGCGTGTTCATTATTTATTTAGTCATCTGACAGGAAAGGCAAAGTCTATCTGTGCGCGAGTTATACCTGCCGCAGAAAACTACAACACAGTTTGGGAAGCTTTAATCGCGAAATATGATGATAAACGCGCATTAGGTACGTCATATTTAAACCAGCTGTTTTCGATGAAGCCTATTAATGTCAACGGTCCTTCGGCATCTAATTTAGAAAAAACAATTGATTCTTTTGCTGCTACTATTTCAGCAATAAGGCAACTGAAGCTCGAGAACTTGAGTGATTTTATTTTCATTCATCTGGGTCTTAAGTTATTAGATTCAGATACAACAAAGAATTTCGAGATGTCGATTCGGAATTCTTCTAAAATGCCTACATATGACGAATTCATTTGCTTCGTTAGGGAACAAGTGAAGATTTTATATCGCACATCGCAACGAGCGCCACCCAAGGTTGAAAGCTCCGCTGCCAGCAATAGCAATCCGCGGGCTCCTCTTCCTCGCACGCCTCAAGCGTATGTCAGCACGCACGGGAATGACAACGAGTATCCATGTGCTATGTGCAAGAGTAATGATCACTCGCAACTTTATAGTTGTAACAAGTTTATAAAACTGACGCCTAACGAAAAATTTAATTTCGTTAAGGAAGTTCACGCGTGCACAAATTGCTTGAACACGCAGCATACCTCATCTAAATGCTCTTCAAAGAAAACTTGTCGTAAATGTAAAGGTAAACATCATACTACTTTACATTTTGATACCTCGAAATCTACTGCGAATACAAACGACTCCAAGTCCTCACATAAGAATGATTGTGAAGATACCACAAAATCATCTGTAAAGGACAACGAACCATCTGTATGTACATTATCGTCATCGGGCCTGAGTGAATCTCCCATAACGGAAGTACTCGGCACTGCTAAGGTACTCGCTAGTGGACGTAACGGCAAGGACAAGGTTTTGAGATGTCTGATCGATCCGGGCTCACAGAAACATTATATTACACTGCAGTGCTGCAAGATCTTAGGACTCTCGGTACGTAGCAGCCCTGTGACCTCAGTAAGCGGATTGTGTGGAACGAAAATCAAGAAACCCATTCGAGGAGCTGTAAGCTTAACTTTTAGGTCAAGATATGATCCTAAATATCAATATACTATCGATGCGCTAGTTTTAGATGAAATTACGCCCGATTTACCCACCTGTCATATTGATTTATCGGCTCTATCGTCTTCTGATCTGCTTGATAATTTACATCTAGCAGATGACACCTGGGCTACCCCAGGCGAAATAGATGTGCTTCTTGGTGTTAAATTATTCGCCAAATTATTCATGACAGAGGTAATTGTAAACGAGCCTGGTCTGCCTGATGCTTTGAAAACTACGTTGGGGTATGTCATACTAGGTGATGCTCCCGCAGTCGACGCTTCCTATTCGGCTGCTGGGTATTTTACTTCTGTCGATGTAGGAAATTTGATGCAAAAATTTTGGGAAATTGAAGATTTAGATGGAGGAGTGATTCATAGTCCAGAAGACAGAAATGCTGAAGAGATGTTCAAAAATACTGTCAATCGCTTAGAAAATGGGCGGTATGAAGTAGCACTTCCATTTAAATTGGACCCAAGCAATTTAGGCGATTCTTACAAGATGGCTGAACGCAGGTTTTTATCGCTGGAAAGAAAATTTCGCTTGCAACCTGAATTGAAAACAGCTTACGATGAAGTGATTCGTGAACATATTGATAAAAGTTACTTATCTGAGGTTCCGAACGATAAGTCAAATGATGCTTATCATATACCTTCTCATGCAATTGTCCGTTATGACAGGACTACTACAAAGGTTAGAGTAGTTCTAGATGCTAGTGCGCAGACCACAAGCGGTTTATCATTAAATGATATTCTGCACGCAGGACCAAGTCTTCAAGCCGATTTGTTCTGCATTTTACTCAACCTACGATTGTTTTCCGTAGCGATCACGTCTGATGTACGTCAAATGTATCTGTGTATTGACGTACGGGGGGAGGATCGTCCTTATCAGCGTATACTTTATAGGTTTAGCCCTGAGGAAAGTATTAGAGTGTTTCAGTATAATAGGGTAGCTTTCGGTCTACGCAGCAGTCCTTTTCTGGCACTGCGAACTGTCAAACAGTTAGTAGCCGACGAAGGTGATAAATACCCACTTGCAAAAGATATTGCATCTCGTGATATTTATATGGATGATGTAGCCAGTTCAGTTATTGACGAAGAGCAGGCTGTGCTTGCGACTAAACAACTGCTGGAATTGTTCTTGAAAGGCGGTTTCCAACTAGCTAAGTGGTCTTCAAATTCTGCAGCTGTTCTAAAGGAAATACCGGAAGAACTACATCTGTCCCAAAGTGTCACCTTCGATGATGATACAACATTAAAGATATTAGGTCTTCGTTGGTATCCTGGTGAAGACGTATTTAGGTTCCAAGTTAGCCCTGACGATCGACCGTGTAATAAAAGAAACATTCTGTCGTCAGTAGCTCGACTATTCGATGTTCTGGGCCTGTTTGCCCCTGTTATCGTATTCGCCAAGCTTCTTATAAAGGAGTTATGGTTGTTGAAAATGGACTGGAACGAATCGCCGCCTGATCATATCGTGCGTCAGTGGCAACAGTTCCAAAGTGAACTACCGCTACTTTCTAACATGAGCATCCCACGACATATTGGTGTTATTGAAAATTGCTCATTAACTATCGTCGGTTTTGCGGATGCAAGTGAAAAGGCGTACGGTGGAGTAGTTTACGCCTACGTAACCATTCCTAATGATGACCGAGGTCTCATTAATTTAATTTGTGCCAAGTCAAAGGTAGCACCTGTAAAGGTTGTCAGCCTAGCAAGGTTGGAATTATGCGCAGCATTGCTATTGTCGCAGCTCATGAAAAGGGTTATTGATACCTACTCATCGAGATACCCAATTGACTCTGTATTGGCATTTTCGGATTCAACAGTAACACTTTGTTGGATTCATTCGTCGCCCCATCGATGGCAAACCTTCGTAGCCAATCGAGTTACCAAGATCCAAGAGAACTTGTCAAGTGATCACTTTCATCACATCAAAGGAACAGAAAATCCTAGCGACTGCTTGTCTAGAGGCTTAACTCCAGCTCAACTGGTGAACCATCCACTATGGCTATCGGGCCCTCCGTGGATGAAGCTTTCAAAAACGGAATGGCCGATTCAAGCATTTGTACCGGACGAAGTTATCGCTCCTGAAGAAAAAACGGTTTCTTTATTTACATTTGACAATTCGAAAGACAACATAATTTACGACTTGTCGAAACGGTTCTCGTCATGGACACGGTATGTACGCACAGTTGTATATGTGTTGAAATTTATAAAAAAATTGCCTTTAGGTCCTATTAATGCTGATGACATAATAGCAGCCGAATTAGAGATTGTACGAGCTCTGCAAATGGTTTATTTCGGTCAACATATTTCAGACATGAACCTAAAGAAAGGTTTTACAAAGAGTTTAGCAAATCTGAAGCCATTTATTGATGATGGCATCCTTCGCGTTGGAGGACGTCTGAGTAATTCCAGTGAAGATTACGATTATAAACACCCCGTGTTATTGCCACGTCGTGATCATATCATTAATCTGCTGATCGATCTTTATCATCGACGCAATTTACATGCAGGACCTGAAACCCTTATATCTATTCTTCGACATCGATTCTGGATCATATCCGCTAGATGTATTATTCGGCATCGGATTCACTTATGCAATTACTGCTTCCGGATTAAGCCAAAAGCTAACTACCCAATGATGGCAGATTTACCAGCATGTAGGGTAAATCAAGCGGAAAAGGCTTTTATTCATACTGGGTGTGATTACGCTGGCCCATGGTATTGTACCCCTGTTCGACGAAGAGGAGCAAAGAGTCAAAAGGTGTATTTGTGCTTATTCACATGTCTCACAACGAGAGCAATTCATTTGGAACTTGCTACCGATTTAAGTACGGCAAGTTTTATGTCAGCATTTAAGCGGTTTTTATCCAGACGTGGTCCTGTAAAATATATGTACAGTGATAATGGAACTAACTTTCAGGGAGCCAATACGTATTTGAAGGAGCTTCATGACTTCCTCGCTAATGAATATCGTGATGCTTGGGAGAATGAACTATCCGCCAATCAAATAATTTGGCGATTTATCCCTCCTAGTGCTCCCCATTTTGGAGGATGCTGGGAAAGTAATGTCAAATGTGTCAAGTCTCATTTGTTTCGTACAATAGGTAAACAAATATTGTCATTTGAGAAATTAATGACAGTTTTAAGTCAAATTGAGGCTTTATTAAACTCGCGACCTTTATCCGTTCTAAGCTCTGATCCAGCTGAACCTTCTGCATTGACTCCAGCTCATTTTCTTAATGTTACTCCATTAACATATCTTCCAGCTGCGTCTGTTGCGGAGGTAACATCTGATCATCTTTTGCAAAGATATCAATTATTAGATCGTTTGACTCAATCGTTTTGGAAGAGGTGGCGCGATAAATACTTGCACACGTTGCAAACTAGGCAAAAATGGAATACTCCTTCTCAACCTGTTAAGGAAGGAACAGTTGTAGTCATCCTTCAAGAGAACGTTATGCCTCTACATTGGCCGTTAGGTCTTATAACGGAACTAATTGCAGGCAAAGATGGTATTGCTAGAGTTGCTTTAGTTAAAACAAAATCTGGCATACTTAAACGACCTTTAGTCAAATTTTGTCCTTTGCCTTCGCAATGATTATATTTATTAGTTTTGTCTTATGTTATATAGGCCTAAATATAATTATGTTATTTTAGTTTTCTCTGAGCAATAAGGATGCTATTTTGTGATAAATAATTTATTTGTGTTAACTATTTCGAAAGCTATTTCTTTCAAGGCCGGGGGAATGGTTTCGCAACTATGTAAAAACATTAAATACTTAAATGTGTCTCTACCTCCTTGTCGGGTTATCATTATTGGCCGGCAAGAAGAAAAGAAAATTATATATGTCATTCATCGACCGAAAACTCTAATGTCACAAATTTTAATGAAGAAAAGCACATGCAAGTAAAATATAAATAGAAATCCTGAAATAAACGACTTCAAGAAACTTATAATAAGTGCCGCTACCGTCTAGCTACAATGTTCACTTGATAAGGAAAAAAAACCGGCCAAGTGCGAGTCGGTCTCGCGCGCAAAGGGTTCCGTACCATTATCAATTTATTATTAAAAAAATACAGTTAAATCAACCTACTTCAAAAACTATAGGAGGTAATTTAATCAAACCAAAAATCGTTGATAGAGTTTATTAATGTGCATAACATATATTTTTTTTAGAATTTTATATTGCGTAGTTTAAAAAATAAAGGAGGGGGACACATTTTTCATACTTTGAGAGCTGATATCTCGAAAATGATTTGCTTAAATAAAAATGAAATGTATAAACCTTCATATCATTTTCAAAGACCTTTCTATTAATTTAATACCCCACACGCTTATATACAACAAAAAATTTTTTTTTATCCCCAGTTACATGTATGGAGGGCCCCCACCCCAATGGTTTTTTTTACAATTTAGTATCATAATCCTGTAGCGGTTCATACAACACATACCCTTACCAAATTCCGTTACTGTAGCATTTATAGTTTCCGAGTAAATTGGCTGTGACAGACGGACAGGCGGACAGACGGACATGACGAATCTATAAGGGTTCCGTTTTTGCCATTTTGGCTACGGAACCCTAAAAAGGAATCAGTACATTATTATAATTGGTAAGTTGCACCCCCACATGTTTTTCCTTTATTTCTTCATATTTCAAAGGCATATAGGCAAAAAAATGAATGTATCTGCTAAGAATATATTCTAAAAGAACATAGAGATAAAAAAGCCAAAAGTTAGAACGGTTTTTTATTTTAATATTGTTGTTTTTGCAAAATCACTAACATCACAAAAATTTAGTTCTAGTGTAACAATTAATGTAATTATTTTCATACAAATCAACAAAATCCTTTCAATTACACCAGAAGTAACTGTTAACTTTGATATCTGACCTTTAGAGTAATATTTTAAGCCACTACAAGTTACATCACAATAGTAATCTTTGTTTCATACATTTATGAAAAGGTACCTTATGAAAAAAACATATAAAATGTGTGTACTAAAATTACAATCAAACTATAATTTACATTCTAGAAACCTTTCCATCAACTTTAACTCTTATTTTAATTCTTAAATACTACTAATATTATCCGTTCTTCTTCGTAATCTACTTATTAATTTACTTTTTTAACTAAATTTTATTTTATGTAAAGAAAAGGTGCCTTATGGCCAAGTTACATAGATTTACACATTTGCTTCCTCTAAACGCCTTTTTTTTTTTCAGAAATAAATACCGCCGCGAACTTGGTTTCTGTGACCCACTTCACCACAATATGCACATGTAGGCTTTTTGCGTTGTGATCGGCAAAGGCTGGCTTCCACTGGAATTAGTCTTAGGCTGAGTATGTAGCACTTCGGGAAGACTTTCTGAAGGATCATTATCCTGAGATACTGCCAGTTGGGGACTTGGGCAAAGTATATCTCACTCTCCCTTCATTATTTATCACAGCACAAATCTTTAGATTAATCGAAATTATTTTTATGATGTAAATTGTAACGAGACCGCATAGAACACAAGAGGAACACTTAATCGGATGCAAGGGTAAACGAACACTAGTAGGTGGTTAAGTACTACCTTGTCACCTTGAGGCGGAAAGGGAACGATACGTAACGGCGGTAGCAGTAGTAGTTTAAACTTATAATGGCCATAAGGTACCTTTTTTACTAAACTTTAGAACCGTAACTAAGTACCTTTAAACTCACTCACAGTGAAAATAATAACAGGTAAAGATTTCTCAGGTGTTATATTTTACGAAATGGTAATAATAAAAAAAAAACTTTTAAAAAAGTTTCAGTATTGTGAGACGAATTTGATAAATAAACAAATAATTTATCTTTATGCTATCACGTTTACGTACTTATTCCAGAAGTCGACGTTAATACCCTGCATGGTGAGCTTAAGGTGGGCTTAAACCAAACGAGCAAATGCTCATTCTATCCCCCACTCTACGAAATTCGTTCGTTACACAAAACGTAATTCGTCGAAATTCGTTGAATTCGTGGAGTGGGGGATAAAATGAGCATTCGCTCGTTTGGTGTTAACCCACCTTTACAGGTAATAGCCTAACCATAATTATACCCCTAAATATCCCGTACGTATATTTATTAGGAGAGATGTGCCATTCCAGGTACAATCAACCTATTGGAATACCCTAGGCCACTCTAAAACCATCTTACAGAGACAACTCAATCCGAACTATGCATTCCTTTTTTTTTATTAACGCAGCCATAACCGTATTTGTTTTGAGTGGGCATGGTTTATGGGAGAGCAGGTATCGTCTTAACGAAACGGGACTTCACGTGTAAAATATGCAAATTATTTCCATCGTTGGAATGTTAATATAAAAACATATTTATTTTCAATAAAATCCCGTGCCGTTAAAGTAACCTACTTGTTAGACACTCTAAAAGAAGAAATAGGGTTGCCTGGTGAAACCCGATAAGTGACAAAAAGTGAGATTTTAAAGTAAAAACAGTTTTAGAATGATTCAGTATCGGTCAATCTAATGGTAATATCAGATAAGCTGATTTTACATGTATCACGGAAATATGCCGAGTAAATAACCCAATAAGTACTTGATTTCAACTATTAATTCAAAACTAAATACTACAACTACATTTAAGACTTAATTTTTATTTATTACTTAATGGAAGAACCACATAATGTATATTTATTGTTATTTAGTGCCGAGATATTTACACCTAATCAAACTAAACACACAATGTAGAACCAGTTACTGTTACTTACCCGGTCTCACCTCATTACGATTGCAAACTTTAAAGGATTTTATTACGAATTAGAATACGTTAAAAGCATTTGTTGGATTCTACTTTTACGATATCATTTATTGCACATACAAATTTATTCAAAGAGAACCCAACAAATAAACTTATAGTACTTATTTGAAACTATTCTCTAATAAAATATTATGTTAAGTCCAGTAATCGGATTCTCGCAAGAGGCCTTTAACAAATTTCTTTCAAATATGTCCGGGGAAGAACCCTATAAGTTTTTCGACGGCCCCATGATCATGCGCAGCCTTGTCAAGTAGCGTCACGAACGCAAGCGCACCGCTGCGACGTTGCATATTTAATTGAAAATAGCTGTTAAAAAGGGGTGTATTGTATTAAAGAAGGTTGTGAATGATTGTGTTCAAAGTTGTGTGATGGGTGACCGAGGCAGAAAATTAGTGCAACTACCTAGCTTGCAGTAATAAGCTGGAAACAGGTAATCTACTTTTCTAACCTAGAATAAACGTAGAATTGTCATATTTTATACACCGTGTTTATAGTAATGAGTTCAAGTAACAATTAATGTAAGCTATTGTAACTAATCGTTACCATGAAAAGCATTGTTGTTGTTTTATTGAACTTATCGGTTTTTAGCACTGACTATGAAAAGCATTGTTGTTGTTTTATTTGATCTTATCGGGTTTTAGCACTGACTATGAAAATAATTGTTGTTGTTTTATGCGAACTTATCAGGTTTTAGCACTGACGATTTATGAGACTTCGCGACTTTGAGTGATTCTTACGATAAAAATAATAAAAAGGTAGTTGTGATTAGTACTTTTGATTAAATAATATTGATTATTTTTTACGTTTCAGCGGGGCAAAGTGCCTCCATGAACAACTTGACCATGACTAGACCCAGGGCTTCAAAGGCAATTGAAAAAAATGTAAGCTGTTACATGCAAAACAATGAAGATGGTAAGCTTCCATGGCCTTGAAGATCCGCACACAGTCCCACGTTACTAGCTATTGTGCTTGTGATACTCACACTCCAATTAAAAAAAACAATTTCAGAAAATGACTCAAATGCGCTATATTGTCAACGACAACAATAGCATGCCAGACTCAAGCAAGTCCCTTGTGGACTACTAAAAAAAACCGTTGTTAGGATCAATCGGTAACTCAGTTCATCATGCTTAAATTCTTTCCAGATAATGAAACTGACCCACCCGGCAGTAACCATTCGGATGAAGATCCCACACATGTGCCACATCCCGAGGACCCTCGCAATTCCGATGAATCGCAAATTGATATCACCGCCCAAATGCACAATCATAATAGTAAGAAGACTCAAGCAAGTCTTTTACAGACCACTCAAAAACAACGTTACTAGGACAAAGCCAACAGGCAATTTATTCCTCCTTCGGTTTCCCGAAATAATTAAACTGAAGATCCCACCCACGACTATTTCACCAAAACAAATAGATTTCGACTCAGACTTCACCAATGAAAGTCCAAATGTTTCATCCAAACAGGAAGACCCCCTTATGGTGCTGATTGATGAAGCTTTAGATCGAGCCTGGACCGCTGCAGAAGATGACCATTCAGCGGGAGCTCCCTGCGCTCCCGACACAGACCCAGAGAACGACGCACCTCAGCGAAATGACTCCGGCTACGACACCATCATTCCTGAAAGTCCCAGTCCAAGGAAACACCAGGAACGCTCCCTGCCGACACCCGACAATGCCAGTCCCTCTGGTCAAGGCGAATGCACAGAAAGAGCCTCCTCCCACGTTCCAGACTCCGAAGACGATACATTAAAAGTATCAGAACCAACCGATTCCAGCCACAATGACGGCATGATCCGCGAATGCTCCGGCGCCTGCTCATAAGCAGAAGACACTGCTAACCCAATTCTAGACAATGTTTCAGATAAAGTTTGGGATTCCGTCAAACCCCTGAAGCGACGCAAGCAAGCCAAGCCATCTTAACGGAAAGTAGATATCGCTAAAAAGCGAAAAATGGAAGGGCTACCTTAT
This sequence comes from Thaumatotibia leucotreta, assembly GCA_025490895.1. NCBI lineage: Eukaryota > Metazoa > Arthropoda > Insecta > Lepidoptera > Tortricidae > Thaumatotibia > Thaumatotibia leucotreta. The sequence goes on along the minus strand of JALPQI010008314.1, from coordinate 31,550 downwards.
ATAACCCAAGGTGTTAAACGTCCCAAAACCTCCTTGGAACCTCCTCGATCCTTGAAGCCTCCTTTGGAACTTTAGCAACTTTCGCCTTTTAGCGATATCCACCCTCCACTCAGACAGCTCAGCCTGCCTACGTCGCTTCAGGAGCACGACACAATCCCAAACCCTATCCAAAACACTGTCCAAAATCAAGTCAACAGCGCCTTCCACCTGCGAACAAGCACCGGAACGCTTACGGATCATGCCGTCACTGTGGCCAGAGTCAGTCGGCTCCAATACCCTCAATGTATCGTCTTCGGAATCCGAAACGCAAGAAGAAGCTCCCTCCATACATTCACCTTGACCAGAAAGACCAACACCGTCAAGCATCGGCAAGGAACGCTCCCGATGCTTCCCTGGACCGGGACCCTCAGGAACAACAATGTCACGGCCAGAATCATCCCGCCGAGGTGCATCGCTCTCCGAATCTGTATCAGGAACACAAGGAGCTCCCGCTGAATAGTCATCCTCCACAGCAATCCAAACTCGATCCAAAACTTCATCAATCAGCTCCATAAAAAATCTTCCTGTTTGGATGAAACATTTGGACCCTCAGTAGCAAAATCCGAGTTAAAATCCATTTGTTTTGGCAAAACAGTCGCAAGTAGGATCCTCAGTTCAATCATCTGAAAAAAAACGAAAGCAGAATAAATTACCTGTATAAGCAACTTCATCCCAATAACACCACTTTCAAGCAATCTGTAAAAGACCCACTTGAGTCCCCTTACCACCACTACTGCGCATCTGGGCGGCGATATCAATCCGGGACTCATCAAAACTGCGAAAGTCCCCAGGATGCCGCACACATGCAGGATCCTCACCCGAACAGTCACGGTCAAATAAGTCAGCTTCCTCATCCGGAAAGAATGCAAGCACAATAAATCAAGTTACAGATCGATTCCAACAACAGTTTTTTTTTTCAACAATCCACAAAAGACTCACTTGAGTCCGACATGCTATTACTGTCGTTGAGAATATAGCGCATTTGAGTGGCAATATCAATTTGCGATTCATCAAGATCGGAGGAGTCCTTTTCTGAAACTGATTCTCCCAACCAAAGCATGAGTACCACAAACACAATAGGCAACGCAAAACAATGTGCGGATCCTCAAAACCATGGAAACCCACCATCCTCATTGCCTTTCAGCTTATATTTTTTTATCCGCCGTTGAAACACCAGGTCCAGTCACAGACAAACCGTTCATAGAAGCACTTTGCCCCGCTGAAACATACTGAATTATACCTGAAGAGTATCATGGATGGATAAGAAGCCTAAAAACGTTTGTTGGCATAGCACTTACTTTTTCAGATGTAGAATAATACCGTTATTACTTTTAGATTCGTCTATTTTTTAAGTTTTTATTTGGTAATAATACCCTCTTAGTAACAAATATGTTTTTTTTATTTATGCGTAAACCCAATAAGTCGATACCCCTTGGTAAAAAATGTTATCTTACAGGAAAACTAGATGAGTTACATAACTAAAACATAGATAAATTTAAAGTGAATGAAATAGCTTTTCACAAACCACTCATAAAACTACGAATCTATTTATCAAAATAAGTGTCCGATGACAATAAACCTTTAACATCATTTTTCTCGAAACTAGGTGTCACGTACTTATAGGGTTTCACCAGGCAACCCTCGATATAGCTATAGCGGTGTTCTTGCAACCCTTAAAATAATTTTGTGACTTCACACGTCGAATCTACTAGATAAGTCGGCGACAAGGCAAGATTATCACCGGAATAAATCAGGAGACGAGGTACCCCGTAAGATTTATCACGCGAGGTTTGGAACACGCGTTCTATTCGATGTTTGTGGGCCCGGAACTCCCCCTTTTCACAGATTAAGATTAATATCCGTTTTGCGCCTTGAATTCAGATTATTATTAGCCATAAAACTAGATGTTGGAAGTAGCGAGATGAAGCATTAGGAGCACTACATGCACCTGGCGTGCTTATGTTAGCCTTCACCTAACATATTTGTATGTACGAGTATATAGAGGCAGTTTCTTTAATATAGCTTCTTAAATTAAGACAAAGTGCAAGAACGGTGATTAATATTGTTTTATTTTAATTTACATAATCGTGTATTTAAAATGTTAACAATGAGAACTATTGTTTGTTTAAATGGACTGAAATGATTTCTGGTTTTGAAATGGTATACCTACAAATATATTACAATTAAAAAACGCTAGCAAAACGTACCCAGGCCAGGCTGCAAGTACTGACTTGTTGCGGACTACAACACCCTTGAAAGACTTGGTTAACATTGGGACCACGCAAAATGGGCACATTTGATGTTAAGTTGCAAAAAAATGGACAGACAGAATACAATACAAAAAAATACAAACTAAGAATAAACAATTAATTGTGTTGTATGTTTTCCGCTTTTATTGTGCGCGTTGAAGCATAAAATACTTTCGCTCGCTTTGCTGTTCAACATTCCAACTTGCGCGTTGTAAGACTTACCAAAGAGGAATCCGAGTTTCGAAAGATAGACCCGTAAAACAATACAGCTTCATACTTCCGTAAGAGATATCAAATTGCTTAAATTCCAACATTAAATGACAATATTAATACCGCAAATAGTTTGTCAAAGAGAATCGTCCCAAGCTGGTACACAACTTGTCTTAAATGTCCCCAATTTCCGACCCCCAGTTCATTGTTAATTCATGAACATTGTTGCCTGCTTGTTACAAGTTCGGGAGTGTAAACGTTATTTTGACTCAGGCGCTTAAATGAAATTATTAGCTACCAAGTTAAAGTACGGTTTGCATATCCGTAGTGTCTGTGTCGCTTATTAAATTGTATTTAGGGCATTTCTCAGAGTGTAAACGGACATCTCATTCATCTGGTCACGTTTTTTTGGAAGTGGCTGAATGATTTGAGGTTGGCTTTGGTTGTCTTATAGAGAAATGTGTACTGTATCTGACGACCGAAAATAATACCAAAAGATGTAACCACTTCCAAAAAAAAGTGACCAGATGAATGAGATGTCCATTTAAGCTCTGAGAAATACCCTTTAGAGCATTTTTCTCAGGAAGATTGTACATTTCGACGCTTATTATGAACAACGCTGTATTCCAAAATAGTACGCGCTTGCAATTGGATTTCTAGTGCCTCATTGTTAATGAATGCAATTCGAATTACAACAAGATATTGTCTAAAGATGCAGCGTTGTTCCTGATAAGCGTCGATTTGGATCACGACTTCGACATTTATGAAAATTGGTGGGCTGCTGAGATGCTGAGCATAATCCATCAGATTTCTCAAAATGTCGCAAAGAGCTGACTTGTGCGGAATTTTCAATTATTGTTACCAATTTTCATACATTTGTTAATAAAAAAGGGAAGTTCTACACGAAGATTTTGTTATTAGTATGATTTAAAATGAGGCACCCAATATTTCGGGGAAAGGGGAAGAAGGAGGTTAACCTGGCTCGATAACATCAAAAACTGGACCAACATCAAAGACGTGGTCACGCTGACAAGGGGGGCCAAGAACAGAAAAGATTTTGCAAAGGTGGCCACCGGCGCCCGATAGGGCATGGCAACAGAAGAAGAAGAAGACCCAATATTTCGGCACTGTTACAAATGCCATCTATCGCGGAGTAACTGCAAAGATACCGCAAATACATAATTATGTTGGTTCATTATGGGACATGTTATGATCATGCTCAGCACCCGATCTCGGACCTTACCAGCCTATCAATTTTATTAACATCGAAGACGTGATTTACATTTACAAATATGTTATGACATTAAACATTATCAACTCTTGAAAGCACGTTTTCTTCGTACATAACTTCTAATGTACTATATGAGAATGGAATAAAATATGTCATTACTTTTGAAATGTACTTCATTATATTAAAGATAATTTTATTATACTCACAAATATATTGTATGCACAGGTCGCCTGCTTTGTTTTATGACTAATTGATTAATTTCAAAAAATTGCCGCTATCAATTTTGATACGACTTGAAATTGATATTACATAGGTCACAAATAAGAATCCATTATCTAGTCTCACATTATTGCAAGTTCTACTTATCTTTTTTATTGCTACGATTGTACAGCAAATACAAATATCGAGAAAATGTACGCAAGAAATAATGGTCTGTAAAAAATAAGTCATCCGTTAAAATTGCACATAGTTACAATAATTTAATAGAAAAACTATTCTTATTACCTACACAAAGCTCGCTACTAATAAATAAAAAAGAAAAATGTTGTAATACTCGTGGAGTAGAACAGAAAAATATTTAAATGGTAACTCAGATGTAATTCACAAAATAAATACAGGCAATATTACATACCCAGTATTTTATTGAGCATTTCTTTTACGATATAAGGGCCTGTATCTATTCAGCGAATAGCTACTTCGTTTCTCACACGTATTTTCCCGTCGCTCATCTCCATTGTGTACAAACATCTCGTGTTGATTTGCTACTCGTTTGGAAGTGGGCTGGTACACTGAGCTGTTCACTCAAAAAGGACAAATCGGTACAGTTAATTGTTGTTACTTAAGACCTTGTTCCTACATTGTGATTTGTACGCACGCTGTTGCGTGTTCTCTGCACATAAAGATAAGCCAGCCGAAAGACGTGTACGATTAATGGCAAGAAACAAAAATGATGTCTTCTTACCAACATCCCAAGTGTAAGCAAAAATGAGGAAAGCGCTCGGCATGAAATGTAATTAGTTAAGTAGTCTTTGGCAGTGCAAATTATGCACGCTCTGGAGGCTAGAAATGAATTTTCGTTCCAGTTCACACACTGCAAGAAGCGATAAGTTATTGTTTACTGTTATTTACAGGGAATAAAATACAAAGAAATTACTAGGGGAGATAGATTACGGTCCTGTGGCCGCTTTTTAAATATTTGTATTATTCGATTATTTTATACTTTTCGAACAATTATAATGAGAGTAACAAATGAAGCACTGGAACGATTAGGACTGGACTGTTCCATCTCACAGTTCGGCTAGCTTGGTTCTGACGTCATGCTTTACATACAAATTAAGGGTCGTAAACAATCAAATTCCTCCTGATGTAGTTTATACGAGAATAGGCAACTATTATAGCATTTCTCTATTCTTTGCGTTGGTAAACCGAAACATAATATCAGCATTTATTATCGTCGCACGTACTGTTGTCATTCCAGGTTTTTTGACCTTAACTTATCTAATGCAGACATCAGATCAGCATTTGATGCATTCCAGACCGTAAATGAACCGCATAAACATATTTCTTTAGTATGCATAGACAAAGGCGTTTATTACTTGATAAAACTCAAACAGCTAAATGTTTGAATACTTCGAACCTAATTATGCGCATATTTAACAAGATTTCTGGGTGAGTTATAACCCAATCTTGTGACAGAATATAAGGTACCAGACTCTGATACCGCGACCAACTTTACGATTTCGAACTTTTTTTTCGCTAAAGGCAAACTCCTAAATACTTCGAAGAATTTAATGAAAAAAGTTTTAACCTTAATAAAAAATTGCATACCCTTTGGCTTCGAAGATTTAAAATTGCGAATAATTAGTCAAGAAAATTGGGTCCTCCCTTCTCAGTGATACCTATTGATATATTTTATTTTTGCCAACTAGGGTTTTATTTGATGATGATGATGATGATTGATGATGGGCAGCAGCGTCATCATAGTGGACACATTACTGCGATCGCCAATCCGCTTGCCCAGCGTGGCGATTATGGGCATTTACCTCCTAATACGTCTATACGTATAGTTAATAGGAGAGGCCTACGTCCAGCAGTGGACTAACATAGGCTGATGATGTGAGGGTTTTATTTTAGAATTTAAAACTAAGAATTATGAACTCGTTTCTGACAGAAAATTTCGCACCCGACCAACTGCTATGTCCAACTGGTTGTGCCACGGGTAAGTAAAATTATCTGTGAGTAAACTGCCAAATTACTTTTTTTTACTGTCATGTAATTATGACCCATAGTAACTGAGGAGCAATTGTCCAACTAGTATACGCAAATATATGTTCAAGTATTGGACTACCGATAAATTTAGTGTACCTACCGTGGTACAACCAATTGGACCACGGGTAAACTAACTTCCTCGTAGTACAATCGGTTGCACCATGGATAATTTTATTTCCCCGTGGTCCAACCAGTAAAGTTGGACATAGCGGTTGGACCACGGGTCGGGAGCGGAAAATTTAAGGTTTTCAATACACATCTGAGTGATTTTTTCTCTCTACACTTAATGTTATTATAATAAATAAATGAAAAGATGTTAAAACTAGATTATAATTTTTAGAATTTTAAGGAAAATAGGAACACATATGAATCCTCAAGAATTGCAGGCGTCCATAGGTTACGGTAGGTGCTTTCTTTAAGGCAGACAATACGTATAATTATTTGCCACAGTCGTAGTATTAACAAACTAGTTAGATAATAAGTTCAAAAAGAGCAATCAAGTATAGTCCATTTCAAATACGAAGGCCCGATGTCACTCGAAACTTTTGTCATGTAATTGGTCCACTACAAATTGGCACGTGCGGTACACCGAAGTATGCAAAAAATATCACGCCACAAAAGGGTCTGGCCAGGTTTCTTTTGTTCTATATAACTCATCCTATTGTTGACGCTTAATAACTTTGTCAAGTGGAATCGGGCCTTCGTATTTGAAATGAACTTTACCTATAGTTGAAATTACTTCATTTTAAAATAATCCACAGACTTTTTAGTTGTTTTATTCATGAAACTAGTACATTCCTTATAAAAATGTGTTAATTTAATACTATACCTAATGATATTTAATATTTAAAATTTATATTATCAAAATTGTGTAATACGCATTGAGCTAACAATAATGCATAAGCAATTAAGTCCCTTATTGTATAACATTACCATAAATTTAGCTGTAGATTACGATTTAGCTCTTGGCAGCTGAATAAGCTAGCTTACAAACAATAGTAGGTATTTTCGGATTATGGTCGATACCACCATTGTGTTTGCATTGACTTGTCAAGGTGAATGTGATTTAGTGCCCACGTACATTAATATGCACATATATAAACTTAATACGCTTGAACCAGGTTTGTTCTAGCCTACGCATAATACGTATGTCTAAGGTCCTTGCCTTACTGGCACGGAATAATGAAAATTTAGATACAGTCTAAGCAATTGTAGTGTACTGACAAGAATTTGCAGTTTTCATATAAAATGACGCGGACTCTCTTGATATATTACCTGCAGAGCACTTGCCACCTGGAGCAAACGAAATATGGATTACCTGGAAGCCCTCAATAGATTGAGGTCGGGAGTGAGCCGATCGAAAAACAACCTCCTGAAGTGGGAAATCGGCCCAGAACAAAGTGACATCCTCTGTGAGTGTGGCGATTTACAAACAACAAAACACATGATGCAGTGCTCCCTGTGTCCAATTACGTGCAATTTGGAGGATCTGGCAAAAGCTACTCCCCTGAACAGACACTGGCAGAAAATAATTTAGTTAATAATTTATATCATTTGATCCCTTTACACGAAGAAGAAGAAGATATAAAATGTAACGTTTTAATTTTCAAGATAGTCCTTGAAGTCTTTTTTCTTCGTACCTATTGTATCCTATTGTATATCTGCAATCACTATTCGAAAGTCCTCCCTTTAAGTCCAATGATTATAATACAATAGCTTATTATTATTCAGCATGATTCAGTATATAGGTACTGGCTACTTTAATTCGAAATCCCCTGGGAAACTGCAACAAAACTCGCTGTGAGATAGGTATTTCTAAACAGGGTATTACAATTGTGGCACAAACACTGCTAGTTTAACTATTACAAGTATCACAATAGTGACTCGTATGTCATCATCAGAGATCGGATTTTTGTGCGACATCTAAATGTCATCAAAATGACGTAAGTCACTAAGAATGTCGCAAATCCATCCGATCTCTGGTCATCATAGTGCTGGTTTTTAAATGCACATTTTCGTAGGGATTAATAAGTCGACTAGGGGATTCAAGTGTCCCTAACCATTATTTTATTGAAGATTCATGATGGTTGGCAGCGTTATCATCGTGGTCTCACTAATGCGATCGCCAATCCGCCGGTTTTTTTCTAGCGGGGCGATTATGGGAATCAATCTTCTAATGCGCATATTTAATGAGAAATGCGGCAGTGGCCAATGATAGGGTGGTGACGTTTGATATATGATTTATTTTTAAATCAAAGCCAAATCAGTTTTATAGTATTATTCGCAACCCTTGTTTAAGAGAGGTCAAAAAAGGAGAGTGGCGTGGGTAACAATTTGAGGCGAAGCCGAAAATTGTTATTAAAGACGCCACGAGCATTTTTTGACTCAGTTAAACAATGTTTCATACAATACTTTTTATACGACCACACATTTATTTTTAAATAAAATTGAAAATTTTAGAAATATTCTTAGTCAAACACAATTTTATTAATCATCAAGGACGGGCGGGAGACGTCAAAATTAAAAATGAAAGCTCCTCTATGGTTCAACAGGTTTTTTTAAATTAGGTTGACAGCCATGTATTTCATTAAGTTTTGTATACACGAGGTGTCTTAAAAAGCAAAAAACGCACTGCGTGTAAACCCAAATGCGTTTATAGGGAATAGACAATATAGACTTAGCTTGACATCTGTAAGGTAGGGGCTTAATGGTGTATTCACGACTATGTAAATGAAAAATAAAAGTACGGGAGTAGAAAAAATATGTTATGGTATTTTTAGAAAAGAGAACTCTTGTAACGACAGTCCTCAATTACTCATAACCTACCCGAAGCAATTCATGTATTGCATTATTTTATAGGTATCTAACCAAGAGCAAAACGCTTTTCGCCACACGTGTAACGAGCCTTAGAACAGTGCATTATTGCAAAATGTATTAAGATATTACTTAAACAACATTGTTTCATTAAAGTACGCTACTAACGTATGCTGTTATACATAATTATTTTATGTGAACTTTGCAGACGTTATACAAAATTAAATTGTACTTACAAGAAGAACAATTTAATATTAACGTACTTTATGAAGGCATATTGTAGGTGCCTTATTGTTTATGTTAGGCACAGTATTGCTACAATTTAGTACTAACTTGCTACATACATATTTTTTATATAATTTATAGGTATGCGTATATTGGGATCATAAACAATACCTCCGCATATCTGAATTGTTTTGTAAAAAGTATTATTTACATTTCGTCGGTTGACAACCAAAACTTACTATATATCACATCATCATCAGCCGTTCTCAATCCAAAAAAGAATCCAATAGAAATTAAACAAATATGGCTGAAGATTTTTACGTTTGTTTGCTTTTTTATTTTTTACTGACGAGTATGGTATAGGTTATAATATATAGGGTATACTAAGTGTTATAATAAATCCGCCGCAGGTTTCGTCAAGATTCAAGATGCTACAAAAGTTAGTGTTATAATTGTATTCAGATATTCTAGCTAATATTTTGATATAATCATTCCTATTGCAGTTGAGTCTTGGGCCTTTAATAATTATTTAGCATGTGAGTAATTGGTCATTTAGCACTCTTTAAGTGGAATAGCCAAAGTTAAAAAAAGGTATTCACATGTTTTGACATAATACCTACTGACATAATTGATAGCGCACGTGGTGAATGAAAAATGTGCAGACATTTTAGGATTTTCTACCCTATTAAAATGCAAATTCAGGGAAATATTTCAGAAAAGGGAACTTTTTATGATCTCATAAACAAAGACCCCTGTAGTGCGGTGGAAGTGCTGAATGTACGCAATTAGTTAAGTTTATGGTTTGTTAAATTATTATCAGGGGTTAGGTAATTCATTATATATTAAGAGTATTCTTGCAGCCTCTTTAAATATCACAATTTAGCGATACCCTGGTTTCATTGCGTAGACATTGCATTATGGACAACAGGGTATTTATTAAAATATGAACGTTTGTGGTTGATTGGTTTTCGATAAAAGTTATCGTTAGATTATGACATTCAGTCATCGTCATATCAACCGACTGCTGAACATAGGTGTCCGCCAAAGATTACCACAATGACCGGTCCTGCGCCACCCGCATCCAGCGGACTCCTGCGACCTTCACTAGGTCATCAGTCCACCTTGTGGGGGCCTAGCCACGCTGTGCCTTCCTGCGGCACTACCGCGTAAAAACAAATTCGTAAATTTCGAGGATTTGTCTCTCTCACTCTAATGACGCTTTCATTTGAGTGACAGAGAAAAATCCTCGAAATTTACGAATTTCGATTTTCGCGGTAGTAGGCCTGCACGTGGCTGCCACTCGAGTGAAATGAAATGAAAATGAAAAAAATGAGTATGAGTATAACGAGTACAGGTGTAGTGAGAAATTACTTGCCTTCGGAAACGTTCGTAAACACATGCTGTTTCAGGCAGTGTCACCGAGTCTGACTGAAGTAGCATGACAGCTATTACTGTCAGTCTCAGTGAGATAGACTGAAACAGCATGACGTTGACGAACGTTTCCGAAGGCAAGTCATTTCTCACTACATCTGTACCTTTCTATTTGCTCTACGTGCAATGTGCCCCGCCCCACTCACTGCGGCTTCAGATTAGCGATTCGAAGAGCTATATCGGTTACCTTGGTTCTGCTGCGGATGGTTTAATTCAACAATACATCATGCCTCATAGAATCCACTTGTGTCCGTTGCAGTTGGCTCAGTGAATCCAATTTTTAAAACGGGTTGCAGCATTTTGTGACTTACACCTAAGCACAATCAATTTTACTAAAAAAGATACTTTTCTGAATTTTCAAAGCACTTTATTGCACGTTCTTTTTGATACTGGCGAGATAATATTTTTTCCTCGCATTATGCGTTATAAAATATTGAATGATAAACATGTTGAAAAACAGGCTTATTCTTAACTCCTGTGTAAAACACTCACCTCGTTCGTGTTTTAACCCGTCGTATGTCTAAGCACTGATCAGTGACGAGGAAACTATTAGAAAAAAATATTCGCGACAGACGAGGGGTTAAGATCACCGTTACACGTGCAGAAAAGGCCGACTTTCAACATGTGTATCGTGAATAACGAAATAAATAAAAAATATATATCTTGGAACATCTTACACAAATCAATCTAGTCCCACGGTAAGCTCATTAAGGCTTCTTGTGATGTGGGTACTTGGCGACGATATACCTATATAATACATAGATACATATAGATACTTATATACATAGACAGCCATGACCAAGGAACAAATATTTGTGACAAATAAATACACAAATAATGCCCACGCCGGGATTTGAACCCGGAACCTCCAGCTTCGTAGGCAGTCACTACCAATAAGGCTACGGAGGCTGACAACTAGGCTATGTTGTGCATGTTGTATTGTGTGGTACTGTTTTCCTTTCGTCATCTTTTAAAATAATTCGTCAGCCTCCGTAAACTAGTTGGTAGCGACCCTGCCTACGAAGCTGGAGGTTGCGGGTTCGAATCCCGGCGAGGGCATTATTTTTGTATTTATTTATCAATAATATTTGTTCCTTGGTCAAGGCTGTCTATGTATTTAAGCATCTAATGTACCTATCTATCAATTATATATATCGTCGCCTGGTACCCACATCACAAGCCTTAATTGAGCTGACCGTGGGACCAGGTTGATTTGTGTAAGATGTCCCAAGATATTTATTTATTTAATTTATATCATCAACTTTCATAACTAAGCTTATTTCATTTTTAGTATACGCATCCCGTTCAAGTTGTCTTGGAACTTTTTAAAAGGTATTTTTCAATCAAATCCAAGGTGGAAGTTAAATCAGTATTGGAATGATTTAATTCCTTTGCCGACCTTTGGTGGGGACGCAAATATAAATTGAATTTGTTGACTCCTTCTGTCCCTTCTGAATATTTAAGGAGCAGATTTTATTTCTTCCAATGCAAGGACACGCTCCAACGTTGAATGCGAAATATATTTCCTTTCTCGTTCGTTTTGCTTAATAAATTGACGTATGAACAGACAGGCGTTGATAAAATCTTTAGGCGATTTTGAAGATTTATTTTTAAGTTTTCGTAAAATATTAAATTTGATCATCATCAACAGCCGACATATGTCGTATGTTCACACCTCGCGACTTACGATCGCGGCGCGACAATGGAAAGTGCTTGATGATGGAGACCTAGGCTCTCCAAAACATCATGTGACTAAGTATACGTGAGCTAACCGTTTAATTACTTTTAAAAGTTATCGTCTCTTGAAACTTTAAAATTAAGATACTTCATTAGTGGGAAGTAAGCAGAATTATGCGCGAGTATCTATTAAAACCTAATAGCGAAACCGAGAAGAGAGGCCGACAACCGACAACTTTGTAATTTTCTTGCACTCCGAGTACCTATACAAAGTTTACCACACTTGCATAACGGTAAAGTACACACAAGTGATAAGGCATACATTTAAAAATTCCCTAAGAAGTTTTACTTTTTCGTGATTCCCGTTACGCATCATCATCATCATATCAGCCGAAAGATGTCCACTGCTGAACATAGGCCTTCCCCAAAATACAATCTCGGCGCTGACTATAATTTTATCCCTTTCGGCGTCGAGACCCTGAGTCCGTGGGCCTCTGGTGCTTTGAGTCTCTTTAAACAAATTTCAAAGAAACTCAAAGATACCACAGGTGACCCAAGAGCTGGCAGATTTAGTTTAGTATATACTTATTTATAATGTAGTTTTATAATATTATAGTTTTAATTTGTGTATATTTTTGTCGCTTATAAATAAATTTAATCGTTAATACATCATGAAATATTATGCAAGATTGTTGTAGGTTCAGTTTTATCCAAATGCTCATCAATTATCTCTGCAATTATCGCAAAAGTGGTACCAGAATTAATTAGTAACAGATATTTTTTTACTGTTTTCATACCCAGAATTACGCGATATTTAGAGAATTCGATCTAATATGTAGAAAAATGTCCTAAATTTTTCACACAATTTTTTTTTTCTTCGTTTCCGCTATACAAATTCTATGAAAACGAGTGACAGAAGAGAAAAATAAAGTGAAAAAAAAATCTCTTACAACAATCGAAAAAGCTTACAATTATAAATAGAAATAACATAAACATATCAAACTAAAGAAAGTAGTGCGTGTATGGTCATTCACGTACCATTCATATGGCTGGTTTGCAAAAAATCCGTGAAACTCAGAAAATCAGTTTTACTGAGATATCAGCTTTGGCGCAAAGCAGCGATATGTTGTCTGGACGTCGAGCTTTGGATATCCATTTACCCTGCAATTAAGTAGAAAGTTTACATCAATTGTCATATTGGAATAGTTTAGTAGGTAAATAAGAAAAGTGTATTAAGTGAATAAATGAACTGCATCAATTTCACAAATTGGATTATTACAGGATTAATAAGAGTATCATAATTATTATTTTAAATAGCGATAGTGGAATACAAAATAACCGTGGCTAATTATCGATATGCGATCTCACGGGAATGCATTTGGGACCCCCATTTTGTTCAATTATAAGTAATTAACTTGCCTTTCATTATCGAAAATTCTGATAATATTAGTGGAAAATTGGAAATAAAGTTTTTCATAGTAAAAATATAACATAAAAATGTACTTATTTTTTCAGGGTATCGCAGTGGTAACTAGGAATCCTTATAGTTTCGCTATGTCCGTCTGTCCGTCTATTTGTTGGCAGCAGAGGCCCAACCGTGAAAGAAATTTGAAATCTTGTGAAGGTAATATACATATTAATTACGCCGACAATGTCATAATGGTAGAATAACATAATGGATTTTTTTTTTCGGGTACCTCTACCCCTATGTGCAAATGCGTAAACAACCAACCTGGTTGGTTTTTGTTGTATTTTTTGTCCAACCGCCTATTAGATGAAACACTGGCAAGGTAACCTAAGTAGAAATCTTTACCAAGCATCTAATAAAGGCTTCAGTTGAGGAATATTGTACACGATATACTTTCAGGACGTGACTCTATACGTATCAGAGCGACGGGATCTCGACACTACGTATACTCGTAATCGCCCACACCATTACTTATTGATAATTTGTAAACTTTATTGCAAAGACACAAGGTCCACCAACTATTACTCGGAATTGTTGTTGTTAGTAAAGCGTTATCAAATAACTTAGCACTTATCTTGGCCATGAGATTTAACGGTGCTCTTTAAAAGTAGAATTTGATTAGATTGACGAAACTTGGCAATTTCCACAAACTCACCGGACCGTTCTATTACGCAAACAGTGATTACCGAAAGTTTAATTGAAAAACCAAAGTTTGTAAAGGCTTGCCCTCATTATTGTGTTACAGGTAAAATTTCGTTCCCATGAAATGTAAAAGCTATTAAGGATTATAGATTACGGGTAGTCTAATCCGCCGATGCGCGGTGAGCTTATAATATATTTTATGGCGTGCCGTAGATAAGTTTCTACACGTTCGTTTTGGTGTGTGAAAAATCCCAAGGTGCTTAGACAAGTTGCCAATCACTAACGCTTAATTATCAATCGTAAACGAAAGGCAGCTAACTGTCTTTGTCACACTCATTATTTATGAAAGAGTGACTACGAAAATACGATATAAGCGTTAGCGATTGGCAACTTGGCTAAGCATCTAGTTACCTCGGCTCATTTGCGATGAAGCTAAGATGATCATACTAGTGATATGTTAATCAACTACCCATGAATATTTTTACTAAAACACTGGTTTTTAATTGACAATGATAAATCAAGCTATAGGTATAATATATTTAATGCCAGCATATGTGACATCTTGTCACAAGGGAACTTTTTTTTGTATTTTATTTCAAGTTTAGTTTTATTCGTTTTTGATGTAGCTGCTTATAATTTTTAAATACTCAATAACATTTGAATACAGTAATGCTTCATATTAAGGTGCGTTTAAACTAAAAGAGCATTCGCTGTTCTAGTGCCCGTTCTACGAAATCAACCAATCACGTTTTGTGTACCGATCGAATTTCGTAGAGTGGGAGGTTAGGACAGCGAATGCTCTTTTAGTTTAACCGCACCTTGAAGGTGCGTTCAGACCAAAAGAGCATTCGCTGTTCTATCCCCCGTTCTACGAAATCAACCAGTCACGTTTTGCGTAACGATCGAATTTCGTAGAGTGGGAGGTTAGAATAGCGAATGTTCGCTTGGTCTGGCTGCACCTTTGAGTTAAATCCATAAATAACTAGTAGATATTTCGTCGTTAGTATAGTAGTACTGTCATTTTGACGCGTTTGAGAGGCATTAAAAGAAGATAATTACCTAGTTATAATAATAACCATGTTATGCAGCAAATATTACTGTTTCGTGGATATCTAAGGATCTAATCTTTTGTTTTCTTCGATGTCTATCTGCTTTATGTTATAGGTATAATAAAAGAAAGCTCTGGTAGGCACTCTAAAGAGACAATTGCTCTTGAAGTTTCATTTCAGAAAGCAGTATCGTTCAGTCAATAGCCCTCTGGATAAGGCAATACATTGACGGAATTCAATGATGGAAAAATCAACAATGAGATTCTGAGACCCTTATTAACCTGTCACAAAATGCAATTAATGTAAATTTGCAACATGAAATTAAACTGTTGCTATGACGAGGATTTAGTTGATCATTGTAAATGCATAAGGTTGGTACTTTTATTAAGTATGTATGTAAAAGATCGTTGCATTCGGTGAATACAACATAATGATATTATTTTACTAAATCCTTACACGTATTTCTCGCATAGTTCAACAGGCAATTCACCATTTTATCCGGAGTCTGTAGTACTTTTATGTATTTTAATAAATGTAAACTAATGATAAATATTTGCATATTTTCGAGCAGATATGACTCATATGACATTTATTGCTTTGCCTACCAAATACAAAACCATCTGGATCTATCACTGAACAATCTACTTTATTGGATCGTGTCATATTTCCATCTCGAATCAGCTAGATTAAGAGAGCATGTTTAAGCGTAGATTTTGGATGTTGATGGAGTTATTTTATTGCAATCATTATTATTACAGTACAAGTATCATTATCTACTGTAGATTGGACTAATAAAAAATCCTCCAATGTTATGTTACAGTAGACATAGACAACACTATTCAAAGTTTCAGATATTTTTTTAATTAGTATTTGAAATGAAATGAAAATAAATGAAACTTTTTCTTCTATTTTAACATTTTACCATTACATTCGGAATGGTTCTAGTTTTCAATGTGTTCGTCAACTAAATGCAAACCACAGTCGTATACATGCAATACGTTGGATGTCTCTGTACAATCTGGCTTAGCTAGATGGTCTCGGCCACAAAAGCTTAGAATAGATATCCAACACGATACGCTGTAGGTATGAATTTCCTAATGCTTTAACGTCGTAAGTCTGATGGAATACTGGCCTATACAGGCTGGCAAAAAATGTTTTGCCTGTTTATAGGTGCTCATTTGTTAGATTGATTTGATAACAAAAACCTTTTTGATTACTAAAGAATATTAGTAGTATTATCTGCAGTCTGTAAAAATGCGATTAAAAAAGGCGGACGCGAAGGCTTCTTTATTACCAAGTTTGGTTTTCAGTTTATTAAATAATGGGTGGTGATAATATTATGGAAAAAGTTTTTGCTTGGACGTTACTAATGACTCATATTCTCAATAATAGTAAATACAAATTTGAAAAATGAACGGCGGGTAATTGGGGGCGGGAATAATTAAGTAAGCAATTTATTTAAAGTATTTAATGTATGCATCGTATAGGTCGAAAGATAAATATTTTTATTTTGGCCATAATATAATATCTGTAGCTCAGTAGGAAGTAACTACACGTGCCTGCTAAGATCGACTCGCTTATTCGACTTATTAATAAGTTTACTTGAATAAAGAATAGTTTGACTTTGACTTTGACATTCCAGGTTCAAATCCGGATAACGAAGAGTATCTTGTTCAATACTATACCTGCCGCAAAACAATCTGGCCACTGAAGGCGTCTTGCTATCTACGTTACACTAGTTGGCTCCAGGTCAGAGTGAGAGAGATAGCAGTATGCCCTCAGTGGCCAAATAGTTTTGCGGCAAGTATAGGCAAGAATTTAGGCAGTAACTTTTTACACTTTAACACACAGAACTTAGTACACTTACTTGTTTTTTTTTTTATAAAAGAAAACGATTTCTGCAGCATTGTGTGTCCAAAAACTAGCACAGCCAAGAACGCTTCTAACAAGTTTCCGGTAGGTGCCGGAAGTTTAAACAACATCTACAAATTGAGGCACCTTCGGGTGGAAAACGATAAAATAAACACCAACACTGTTATTTTAAGCGCAGAATATTTTGTCCGATAACTTCGACAGGAATAGTTTGCTTCTGGATTCTGATAATGGCTACAGGTAGAGGTTGTATAAAAAGTTTGCGCCCGGGATCTTACTGAGAGTCTTATATCACAGCTGAGAGTCGAGGAGGTATTGCCTCGATCAAAATAAAAGTTAAAATATACTCTTGGCATCTATCACCTGATTTTAAAGATTTCTGAATGGAATGTTTTTGAAAATAATGTAACAGCGGCGTCAGTGTCAGTTAAATGATCATACGTAGAATAAATACTTTCTCGTATGGCGTAGCGGTGGCCCTGTAGCCGTACCATAGCATAAATACGTTTACTCGATACGTAAAACAGCCTTTTACACTCGCATTGACAGATTGGAGCTTTGATGGACTACTCGTTGTAAACACACTTTTGTCTTTCTTTCTGCTATTGTCGGTATATAAATAAAAATGTTTTATATGCCTTGATTCTTGTTTGTTCTATTTGTTTGCCGTACAATACATATTCAGAAACCCAATAGAAATATATTTTTCAATCACTTTTTGATCTTATAAGCACAATAAACTTAAGCTATATGAGAACGATAAAAGAGTAGACCAATGAGCCAAAATAAACTGACGTGAGCATATTTCATGCCCCAAAATTCCCCCGCCCCTAGAAAAATATCTATGCATTCCACTTCAACTCATGCGGCTTTTGAAAAATGGCAACCCAGCCTGCCATCTGTTTGAACAGGCCTAGCTGTATAAACTTTATGCTTTTAGAAGGCCGTGGATCCAAGCTAGCGGAACCATAGAGAGATCAGCCTGAGGTAAAATTGTCAAGTCGGAAGATAATACCTGGTAATTGAATTCAAGTTTTCTTGAAACAAAATAACTATAAAATATAATTAAATGGTTAAACTCACGTCACGTGTATTTAGTAACGACGTGCGAGGCGTGAACGCGGGTTCAGTACTTGATAATGGAGACCGGCTCTCAGAAACATTTCGCACGTAGTGACTAAATAAACTTGAATTTGTTTAACCGTTTAATTCTATTTGTAATAGCTGGTGCAGAATTACTATTGATTAACACGTATAGAAATATGCGTAGCCAAGATAACAATACCGTACCGGAAGGCGCAGCGTGGGTAGGCCCCCCACAAGGTCATCAGTCCACCTTGTGGGGGACAAGGTGGACTGATGACCGGGTGAAGGCCGCAGGAGTCCGCTGAATGCGGTTGACACAGGATCGGTCATTATGGCAATCTTTGCAGTCTGTGTAAAAAAATACCCTGAATTATTTAAAAAAGCATCAGATGTCTACCACAGAAATACGAGATATCCCAACAAACTGGTTTTAGACTTCATTCCAAATAGTTCTCTTTTTAATAAAATTAGTTATAATATGTGCATGAAAATATTTAATTCCCTTCCGGAAAGCATGAAGCATCTTCCTCTTAATCCTTTCAAAACACAGCTTCGTGTATGGCTAAATGATCGAGTGTTTTATACTCTAAAGGAACTATTTTAAATCAAAATGTTTAGTTGTAAGCTTAGTTGTAAGTTAACATTTGCATGCTTAATCAGCAAAATATGTTATCGTACCGGAAACATGTACCAAAACACCTCATTGTACCGTATTTTTTGCAAATAAAGAATTATTATTATTATTTTTGCCATATCTCGGGACCATGGGGTCCCGGGCCTTTGGGAGGCATGCGTGGGGCCGAAGCCAACAGCGCAGAGGCCCTTTAAGACAATTAATATAAAGCAAAGGATACACGTGGCGGATACCATCCCCGAGCGCACAATATGATACGTCCGGAGATGGTCCCCGCCAGGTGCAAAGACTATTGCAGTGCAGCACTGTGACTGCGATGGAAACTAGGTCATGGGCTATGGTTGGTATATTGGATGGACTGGATACTGGGTTATGGGAGGAGACTAGCGGACACCTGCCGTGACAATCAGTCTCAAAATTGTAAAAAGGCAGGTGGTGACTCGCCAACTCATTTAGTGGGCCCTACAAACGGCCGCACGCACAGTGCGACAATAGCGCAACACTTCAAAGCGGCTTTGAGGTTGTCGAGAGGTGAGACTGCGGTAGCCAGATCCCGGTAATCCGTTCAAGGGCCGCCGGCGTTATGACATTTTACACTTCCAACCTGGAGCATAGGTCCCGCTCTTGCGAATCCACTCTGGCCGGCCGGTCAAGGCAAGCACAGAGGCGAGGGCCATATAAAAGGGCCGTCTGGAATAGGGGTCCGCGGTGTCGCCACTCACCGTCAGCTCGCCACAAGCTGCCCCCGCGGGGTTATTATTATTATTATCCTTTATTTAAATATTCTCATTATGGCATTATTATTATTATTACATGTTATTCTTTATTTTTCTCTCCTAATTGGAGGTCACTTTTTAATTCCACAATCGCGGGCTTTTGGCCAAACGAGAACGAAATTTGAGGTTGAGGTACTACTGTTCTAAGGATAAAAATTTCCGTACTAATCTACAGGTGTTCATGATAACTGCTTTTTGTAATAAAATATACGTGAGCGGGTGAATTTCTAGTGTCTTTATGCTAGCGTGCAGGGTGCGGGGAATTACTCCTGTTGATGAAATTACGATCGGAATAGTTTTAACTGTATTCACTTTCCATTGGTTTTTGATTTCTATAGTTAAATCAGTGTATTTGCTGATTTTTTCCGTATGAGTTATTATTATTATTATCTTTTTATTTCAATATTTTCTTATGCTAGGTTGTTATAATATGGTTATAAAAGTAAAATACAATACAACATACAAAAACAATATAAAATATAAACACATTATAAAAACCTAACCTAGGGTGCCGCCGGCAACGGGGCGGGCCCAAGCTGCCGGTGGTTAAGGTCGCAGAGAGAGGAACCGACGGACTATCCGCGCCGTGTCCAGGATTACCGCCTTCTGCATCTGACCCTTGACCCAGCCATCTAGCGAGAGACTCTTAAGATGTTGGTCGAGACTCTTCGCTATTAAACCGTTCGCTGTAACGACTATCGGGACTATGATCGTCGAGTCAACATCCCACATGGCGGTTATCTCGTGGGCCAAGTCTAGGTACTTACTGGACTTGTCCTTCTCGGCCTTCACGAGATTCTCATCATGGGGGATGGTGACGTCGACGAGCACAGCCCGGCGCTGCGATCGATCTACCAGCACGATATCAGGCTTATTGGCTACAATAGTCCTGTCCGTGATGATAGGTCGATCCCAATAGAGCGTGGCACGACTATTTTCGAGAACTGGTGCAGTTGTGTACTTGTAGTATGGCACTTCGACGTCCACAAGGCCGTATTGAAGAGCAAGCTGCTGGTGTATAATACTGGCTACGAGGTTATGTCTGTGCAAATACTCGGTGTTAGCAATCTGAGAACAACCGGAAATAATATGCCTGAGTGACTCACCGGGTCGGCGGCATGCCCGACAAATGTCGACCGTACCGTCCTTCAGGATATATTTCCGGTAGTTATTCGTCATGATAACCTCGTCAGCAATTGCACAGGCAAAACCCTCGGTTTCTCCGAAGAGGTCCCCGAATCGTAGCCAGTAGTTATTATTATTATTATTATTTGGGGGAGGCCTATGTTCAGCAGTGGACGTCTTTCGGCTGATATGATGATAATATAATGAGATAACAATCGCAGACGCTCAGTAGCGTAACATGGTTTGTGTTTCAATCGCGACCGAGTGTTAGCAATTTACATCGTAACTACGCACGCTGCCCTGGCCTGACTTGTAAGCTTTGTCGCAGCCAACAATACTGACGTATTTTTTTATCTCTTGCAGAAAAAATCCTAGGGCGTCCATTCTGCATTCTGCATCCCAAAACCTCACTGGTAACGGGAATACACTTATTTTTTGGCCACCCTGTACATAAGAATCTGAGAAGCGATAACATTGTGTCACTTTGTCAGCATTGTTTGTACTTCGTGGCGTTTAACATCATATAAACATGAAGCCCAAAGTTACTTGCTAAATCCTTCGAAAATAGAGCGAAGCATGAAACGATCGCTACATAAATCAGCCGTCTCGTTTTATTTGTATTATGCAAAATGTCCTTTGGGTTACAGAAATGCATTTTCTTGTTAACGACTTTCTTTAACAAGAATAATGCCATAAATGTAAAGTAAACCGCTTAATATTTATGTTATTGGACGTGTGGCCCCCAACTCTACCCGCTGGTGTCGTAAGAGCCGACTAAAGGATTGAAGTGTCACTGACCATTTTCTGTTAAAAGATTGATGATGGGCAGCAGCGTCATCATATTGGGCACATTACTGCGTGACGATTATGGCCATTTACTTCCTAATGCGTCTATACGCATAGTTAATAGGAGAAGCCTACGTCCAGAATTGGACTGATATACCTAGTAGGCTAATGATGTGAGACGGCTTGTCACACTAATATT
Organism: Thaumatotibia leucotreta; assembly: GCA_025490895.1. Taxonomy (NCBI): domain Eukaryota; kingdom Metazoa; phylum Arthropoda; class Insecta; order Lepidoptera; family Tortricidae; genus Thaumatotibia; species Thaumatotibia leucotreta. The sequence continues at coordinate 9,769 of JALPQI010008314.1, read as the reverse complement.
CAATAGCTGAAGGGCTTTAATCTTAGTTAATTTAGTACTGATATATATTATTGTTATATATAATATCTTATTCAAGTAAAACCATTCAAACAACTAACGAACTGGGTATCCCTTGCGTTTTAGTTACAAAACGCTAAGAGGGTCGGTATCCAATCTCGTTACTTACTGGAAAACACTGTATATAAAGTTAGTTAAGTCCTTAGGTAGCACGAAAGTAAGATCGTAGTGTGAGTAGACGTTACAAACAAGGTCCGATTTATACGTATCGATTCGGTCTCCAAGGACCAAGTTTCCTAACTTCGGTGATATATTGCAGCAAATAAATAATTTATCCGTAAATTGGAGCGACATATGCCGTATGGTTTGGCTTTTAATAATACAAATGAACGCGTAACATTGGAGCCAAGTTTCAGTTGTGGCCAACTTTGGCTGAGTTCGCTTAGCATGCAGCTCGCTTCGAAGTAAGAGACAACTTACATACAAGAGGTTAGCACAAGAAGCGAGAAGAGATAGCGGTATGTTATGTTGTGAATATCACTATAGCGTTTATAAAATAAATATTATGATACATTTATTTATTGTATGGCATTTACACACTGGTAAACAAATTAGATAATCCAGTACGTATAATACATTAAATTATGATAAAGATATTTACGAATACTATTTTTATTAATAACAATGTAGGTAACTATTACAACCCCTTCAATAAATTTGTAAGTATGAGTATATCTGGAATATTTAAAAGGACAATGATGATGACACAGTTCCGGTAGCACATGGTTCTGCTAGTACAAAATAAAAATTATTATTTCCAGAAAATGGTGATGGATATTTAGCATTTTTGTTTATTTTTATACCATCGCTTAATTTTAAGGTAATTAGCACAGATTGGTCTAGTTTATAGACTTATAGGCAAGTATTTACACTATTAAACCTAATTGTAGATAGACACAAAGGCGGTGATTTTTATAATGTGAATATTATTTTAATTAATATGATAATTCGATTTACTTAAGAAAACTGGAATATTTAAGTTTTCTTAAATTAAATCATCCCTGTTTTAGGCGCTAGCCAAAGTGTTGCGTAAATCACAACAAAAAAGCAGAATTATTAGTAAAACATGTTGTCTTTATAATCCTTTCCGAGCAAAACAAAAAGGGCAGAAATTTATACGATTTGTACTATGATTCGGCCAATTATAGAAACGCTCAGCGCTTATTACAAACACACACCGATGAGACACTAACTTGCGTACAAGTCCTCAAGTCGACCAACTTATGCGCGTGTCGGTGAAACAACGCTGCCTATTTTAATTCGCGGCGCAGTTACACTTGAACAACTCTGCATTGTTCCCAAGAGCAACCAACCGTGCTAGCCACTTTGAAATACGCAAGGTAAGTATACAACTTCTCCACCACACCTAAACTCTGCGTGAGTAATACTCCTTATTTCATACACAATTTCAGTTAGCAATAATAACAAGTTTGGAAGCATGGAACGATCTTAATCCATTTGCTCGGAAGTTGGTCATCGAGGGACAGAAGTTTTTCGTGTGAATGTACTTTATCAGTGTTGAGATCTCGAGGGAAATCTACACGTACCTACACTCGACCGCGATATTCATAAGTTGAAATTTGTGTTTATCCACTGCATTTTTGGAATAAAATCTAGGGTTTAGCGAACTGCGAGAGAGGGTGTAGAAACTGTGGTAGTTTTGTGAAAAGCTTTTGCAAATAATGTCAAAAGGTTTATGTCACATGTAAAATTTTATCATACAACACATTCAAAATGTGGTGATTATAGCAAAAAGCTATACGTTAGATCAAGAAGAGTTCAATATACAGTACAAGAGCAATTTTCTGATTACGAAGGAAAACATGAAAGAAAAAAAATAATCCAATATTCAATCAAGCATGAAAAAAAATCTTAATAATGGAATAATACTAAAAAGATATACAGCAACACAACAATATTATAATGTAAGTATAACACTTAAGTAGACAAACAATATTCCTTAGTTGTAAAGATGGAATCTATCACCGAAGGGAAAGAATATATTATTCTGTGAAATCATCTCTGTCAGTAGCTGTCTAATGATTATTCTTCCACTTAATAAACAAAAACTACATAATGAACTAAAGTATCGCAATGAATTAGATTTTCCTGATAACGTCAATGTACAAATAGCCAATAATTACTGGCGAAGCCCGTTAATAGCTGCAACCGACGTTGTTCGAATATAATTGTAGTTCAGCATACTGTAAACGGGAGCCGTTAATGAGACCGAATTTTCATCTGAAATTGTGTTTGTTTCTCTCTCTTGCTACAATTGCTTTGTTAATAAAGTACCTACCAAGGCAATACTGGATAATAATAAAGGAACATAGCAAATAGGTACTTCCATCTGAAAGATCGGCAACGGTATTTGACACCGTGTTAGTGTCCCTTAGAAACGGGAAGAGAAACATAACAAATACATACCTACATAAGTATACCTACTCTCAACCGATGTTGAATGTGGAGATCCAAATGGGAGGACTATGTTCAGCCAGTGAACGTCTTACGTGGCTGAAATGCATAAACTAAATGAATGAATCAGGTAGGTATTTTAGTACGTCGAGTTGTAGAGGGTATTAATACTAACTTCGTTTTAAAAAAAAATAACACTTATTTACTCTGTGATCTCTCTTCGCTTTTATTTTCATTTTTTTTTCTTTTTATTTATTCCTTTGAAATTCAAAACAAGTTTCGATGTAGAAGATTATCATTAGTAAAAATACTACAATATATTGGATTTGGATTTGTAGGCTTTACAAACTTAGGTTGTTTCTTCGAATTTACCTAGATCTTTTGTGTTTAAAACTACATTCTTGCGTTTTTAAACTCTTATTCTTTTACAATAATGCTTGCAGAAAACTCCAGCATTCTGAAAAAACCTTAACGACGTGAGAGGTAACGAGGTAGGAGTAAACCTAGCAATACAATGCAAACCACATTCAAGTCTGCAAGAAAGATTCTGTGCATTGGGATGCTAAATATTTCTGACTGTACTTTCCTATACAGTATGCTACCATGTATCATGGTAATACATTGTATGACTAAACAACAAAAGTACTAAATGTTTTTTCCCACGGTAAGCTCAATTAAGGCTTGTGATATGGGTACGATTATTATTTGGTAGATAGATAGGGTAAAATCACCAATAGATGAACAGTTAAGCAACTTTCCCAACTTTAAATATTTTTTTCTATATGATGTAACTCATATTCATAAATTTTAATTTTTTTATATGATTCCGCATTTAATTGAGTTTAGAATAAGCTATTTTCGTGCCTCGTATTAAACTTCAGTAATTTTATAAAAATAATTATATTAGAAAAGTACCCAAATTCACCAATAGTTGAACAAAGTGCCCTATCACTGAACAATTTGACTCCAATAGATGAACCAGCATAATTGCAATATAGCGAGACCAATATATGAACGCCAAAACTCCAATAGATGAATAGAGCATAGTAAAAACGTTGATTTCTTAGATAAATTAATTGTATTTAACCTTAAGAACCTTCTTTTAATGAAATATAAACACGGTGTACATTGTGTAACAATCTCATCTCTAAGAACAAAAGTTTAACTTTTCCCAAATTCAACCGTTCAATAAAATCAGTTGGTTCATGTTTTGGACACCGCATCAACGAAATGAACGAACTAAATTGATTCGAATTCATTTATTGGAATCCAACCCAAAAGATGAACCAGTAAATTTTCCTAGTTCACGTTTTGGACAGCGATTCTTGAGTTGAACAATCCCGTTTCCATACAAAAGTAAATTACTTTAAAACGTGTTACACGAAAAAAAGGTCGTTCATCTTTTGGTCTAAAAATCAACTACAAAACTGATTGTAATTTTATATATAAATATTACATCTAGCTATTTTATTATAATTTACACAAGCATTTGAAAATTCGAGCCTTTGCCCAAAAGTTGACCGTCGTTCATCTTTTGGCCCGAACACACAATATTGGAACCATAACTTGACCAGCAAATATCTCATAAAATAAATAAAAAAAACTATTCTTTATAATATACACAATAGAGATATTAGTCTAAAATCTATACTGAAGTTAATCAAGGAAATAAAAGCCATATTAGATTTTTTACGTAATTAAAAGCTTAAATTTTTGAGGGCTTTTCTTAATAAGGATCCCATATAAAACGCAATTTTGGCGCGAAGCGCTAACTCGACGACCGCTCACTGCCTCGTGTGTGGCTTAATTGTCTGGGAATTCGCATGCGACACTCGATATAGTGCTGCCGCGTGTGAGAAAAATACTCCCAGGCGTGTAAAATTATTCCTGATTTAATTATTTGCATTTTTAGACCTATCAGTCAACTTCTGGGTGGCAGTCATCTATTGGTGCTTTTACCCTACATAAATAGATATGTTAAAACAAATATTCAATTTTCGCATATTTAATTTTCTGCATAATATTATGTTTAGGTTTTTTTAATCTTAAAACATGTTGTCTTTATAACTTTAGGAATATTGTTTTCAGAAATAAATAAAAAAAATGTTCCAAGTCAATTCCCATGAAATGAATAAAGTTCTAGTCATTTTCTTTAGGACCAGTGACTTTGCCAAACTGAAGATTAAACTCTAAAACAGGGGCATGTTTTAGAGTTTAATCTTCAGTTTGGCGACACCGTTAATTAGTCGTAATCCATTACAATAATATCAACAAACTTCCAAATACAATAGAATTTAGATATTTTGTGTTCAGTACCTATAAATTGTATGAATCTGACAGCTATTCGGACCTCATGCCTACGTAGCGCCGCCCGCCACGTGGCAGAAAAATACCGAAAACCCAAATTTTCTCAAATTTCGCATAATCCTTACTCCTTTCTTAGCTTTCAGGATGCAAGAAAGGCATGCGCATAATAAAAGTTTCGGGTTAGGATTGTCCGGAAATCTAAGCCTCTAGCCTGAAAATCGGCAGATAAATATCATCACGGAACAAATAGATGTTCATTTTGCAAGTTGGCAGCTTATATACCTATTTACTTTTCTAAGTTACATGCGCCTCTGAGGATCAAAGTTCGGATCTGATGTTTGTCTTCGCAAACTCCTCGGGAAATAAAACTACGAATTTTCTTTATATTCTTTTTTTGGGTGTAGGTAATTGTAATAGGCAATAATTTTTTCCAAAACAATACTTATGTCTAATTATAAGTTGTCGAAATCTTGAAAAATGGTATTCCATTAAGATAAAATTCACGTACTTAAGTGATTACTTATTTAAAAATAAGTAAATTGTAGTTAGTAGACTTCATTTATTCAGCACAAATTAATATACATAAAAGAGTAATGATACGTTTTAAAATAAATACCTTTAATTATATATTATACGAGTATTTGCACATTGTTTATGACGTTTATTACGTATAACACTATATTTTTCTAAATTTCGTATTACATGAATTGCTTGAATTCAGGATTTTTTTGAGTCATGCGCATTAAGGGTTAACAATAATGTACGTATTATAATATAAGTAACATTACTTTTTTGTTTTATAACACATTTTCTGAGTAGATTCCATATTTATTTTCTGTTACACAAGTAAGTATGTTATGACTACATCGGATACCGTAGAAGTGAATTAGCTTGGGAAATTGGATATCAAAACATTATACTTTCTTTATAGCTTCGAGGCCATCATGAGATTGTGTTTTACTAGTATGTTCCTAACATTGTACAGTCGAGTTCATTAAATATGTATACAATTGTGCACACTACTGTACACCTGTTTATGAACTCGTATGTAAAGAGTATCCCAAAAATAACGCAAGAGTATTAATCTATTATTTTTTGATTGATTATTTATAATTGTACCACTCTTGCTCAAATGTTTTAAAATATGGCTGAATTTGGTTGCGGCACTGTGGTATCTCCTCTCGCAATCATGAGTGGTTGAGAACTTGCTAACATAGGACTTTGACTATAAAAAAACCTCAGCAAAATAAACCAACTGCATAATCAGTTTATTTTAGGATGCACCGAAATGAAGATAAACTCGTTTAACGTCCAGAAGACCAGGGTCGTAAGGTGATATGCTTTATTATACTTAACTATGTATATTCTGTGATACTTTATGTATCAGGGAAAATTACACCCAATAGTTCGGCACTATTGCAAGTGACATTTGCACGGACTGACATGGTAAATATCCCTAATAATGTCAATGACCATGTTAGCTTAAAAACATAGATAAGAAAGTATGTTTTTTCATCATCCGTTATATATAAATTATGAAAGGAAAAAAATAAAATTCTAACAAATACGCGACATGTAAATCTGGTACTTTTCAAAATGACGGCTCGACAGGAACACGCAATAACATCTGTAACGCGACGCCATATAAAATAATATTTACATGACTACACGCAAGCGAAATACAATCCTATTTCACATTCGCATAAAAAGATTCATTCGGGTGTGCGACTTTATCCCCCGTAACCCAAGATCATATGATCAAGAGTAGAAACATGTTTAGAACTCGTAAAGTGTTTTAGACGACGCGAAACATGACCAAAAAACACAAAAAATAATGTACTGGCACAATGAATAGGAAAGAAAAAAATATCGCGTCCGTGTATCTCATTTGTCTCGAAAAAATCTTCAGGCTTATCTAAGCCGAAAATAAAATGGAGATGAAACGGACGGATATCCGAGGAGTCTTATGAGCACACTTTGAAATATATAGCTGGCTCTAAGGAATGCTTTCAAAGGTTCACTTTCACGGCGCCTGAAACTAAATAGAAATTGATCTAGCTTATTTTTCTAAAGGCTGTTTATTGATATGGGTTCTATAGTCCAGCTTGTAAATAGCATTAAAATAGCTCACAAGGCCAAATAATAATTATGTATTAATCCAAAACGCGCAGAGGTCAGATGGAACCAAAACTTTAAAAGGAAACTTTACCAAAAAACAATAGTTACTGGATACTGAATAGGTACTGGAACATTGCAACATATATAGAAATTACCATTTTTTATTTTTTAATAACTGGTTGTTTGAAAATCCAGGCCGGTATACAAAGTTAAGTCGGAAGTAAAGCGTTACATAAATGTGTTGTGATAAATCTATTTTTTGTTTCATAGATGTTTCTTAGCCCACAATCAATTTAGTAAAAATATTTTATTCTGTGGTTGTCGTTATGAGATTATTACCGGGTAAATAATAAATATTTCATAGAATCAGCTTACATTATTACGAACAGGCATTATTTCATGGATTTTATTACTGTTTCCTAGTAGGTACACGTGCGCAGGAAATGGAAATCGCGTAATCCTGAAAATTTGTAAATTAACAAAGTTATGGAGGCATATAGTGGAAAATGGCGACGGAAAGGATAGCATAATATGAGTAATATATTTCCAACTATCATCATCAGTCTATTTACGCTCCTCTATTGGAGACAGGCCTCTGGTTCTACTTATGCTTATGGACGCGAGGTAATGCCCATAATAGGCCCGGTGGGCAAGCGGGATGGCGATCGCAGTAGTGTGTCCACTATGATGATTGATGATGCTGCTGCCCATCATCAGTCTTTCATAAATCAATGGTCGGTGATACTTCAATTCCTTAGTCGACTTTTACGACACACACGGGAAGAATTGGGGTGGTGACACGTGTATTCTTACTGACCACGCTACCACGTGGCGGAGTCACACAGTAAACTCCATTTAAGCTTGTGTCTGACAAGGATTGGTGGAAGACTTCAGGGTATAGGGATATTAGGGATACGTGAAAGAATTTGAGAGAGACTTTTGTCCTACAGTGGCACAGTACAGACTCTTAATAATAAAAAAGTTTTAATAAAAGTCTTAATAATAAATATAAGATATACGTATGTCGTATAATGCCTACGTAGAATAGATTCCCTTATAAAATACCAACCGTCCCGTCAGTAAACGTAATACATAATTAGATAACACATAAATACATATACATACCTTCTTAAATTTATACGATTCATACATAACAACCGTGTCTGAAGAAAATTTAATTAACCGGGATTTCAGTTTGTGAATTGGTAACAATTAAAAGATGACACTGACCGACTCAAACCAGTCCTGTACTTTGGCTTTCCCGTGGTACAATAAAATAAATAGTGCTAATGTATAGTTTCGACACACCCTGCCTCCTACTGAAAGGGCGACCCCCCCCCCCCCGCTCCGGTGACTGCACAGTTACCTTCGCATGTCGTAACTCACTGACACAAGCATAGCGCTTGTGCGTCTACACGAGCTTAGGTTGTGTACGTACCAACCAACGCGTTTGTTTCATAGATTTTTAACCGAGAAATCGTGAACCGATTTTTTTTTGTGATCGAACGTGTATAACCCCGAGATGGTTTCCTTAGCACCAGGACGGGTTCTGATTATGGGATCTAGGAGAATGTTGGTTCAAGTCGGTAGTTTTTAAATTTTTAATTTGGTGGTTATATCAACACTGATCGAGGTGTGCTACCGCCAACTATGCTATGTAGGCTGTCAAACCGACACACCACACCGCACTTATGCGTTCATCACACGCAAGGATTACTTTATACACGTGTAGTCTTAGTTGCGTAAGATGCTCCAGAGTGAAAGTAATAATAAATTAGGATATATTATTACTTTACTTTCCGGTTTAGAAACCGGTAATAACAAATATATACTCGTACGTAGGAAGATGGATAATTTCAGTTCCAATTTGTGGTATAACGTTACGTGATATTTGGAAGCTTAAAGTTCTTTGAATCTAAAGATTTGCGCCCACTGACGTCTTTCGAGCAAGCTTCCGCTAGGCTACGATGCTTGAAAGATGCTAAGTAGGCACAGGCCCTAAAATAAATGTAACATATTAGGTATATAACATGAAGAAAGTGGCAGGAGGTGGTTGGTGGTGGAAACGGAGCGGAGGGGGAAATAGGGGAGGCCTATGTCCACCAGTGGCTACTTTGTGGCTAGTGGTTACTTTGGCTACTTTCACTCAATTTTAATCCAAGGCGTTGATCTCTGGGCTTTGTCGGCCGGCCGCGACAGAGTATTCAAAATGCAAAAACGAGCTGTACGAATTCTTGATCGAAAACCTGTAGATCACCCTGCCCGGGAGATATTTAGAAAACACCGTATCCTGACGTTACCATGTGTATTCATATTAACGGCTTGTAACTACGTCCGATCCAACTTACACAACTACAAGACCTATGGCGAATGTAGTCAGCGACCGTCTCGCAGGCCTGACCTGCTGGTCCCCACGCGCCGGCGTCTGGCGAAGGCCCGCGCAGCGATCAGCGTTATCGGAGTTAACCTATACAACTGTGTCCCACAAGATATTAAAAAGGTGGCCAGTGACGCAGTTTTTACGAACAGACTAAAGAAAATGCTCCTTGAACTCGCATGTTACAACATATCTGAATTTTTACAAAGAGATCGTTGACTCTCATCCTCACTACTGTTACGTAATAAAAGAAACCCGAAACATATTACATGTATTCATACTGTGTACCTAGTCATATAAGAATGTAATGATAATTAATTATGACCTGTAAAATGTATATTTTACCAATAAAGAATCTGAATCTGAATCTGAATCTGAGTGGATGACAGTGGGCTGATGATGAACTTAATATGACAATCTTACACGTATCAACTTAGATCCTGGGGAAGCTCGATTTAAGGTTGGTTTGTGGGTTAGTACCCACGACATAGTTGT
>JALPQI010008313.1:0-42191 GCA_025490895.1 Thaumatotibia leucotreta | reverse complement strand
ATTTTTGTGTATAGAATTATAATATTGTGTTGGGTTCGATTCCCGATATTTAAATACCTACGACTTGAAGGACTGATTATGACATTGTTTTAACTTTTATGTATGATCGGAGATTGTACGTCACAGTGTAGATCAGTAATGTCTTACTGATCCATTTATGCGTTGTTCTATAACCACTGTGTATAATTTAACATTGTGATTATCAGATTATGACTGATACTTAATCATAATAATATTTAAACGAGTTCGATCCTCGTTCAGTTGATATTAGCCAAAGAACCTTATATTGGATTGTTTTACAAACAGGGGGTTCGAATCCCTATTTACTTACATTTCTGAGAACAGGATAAGATATTGTGGACACTTAATGTTGATGCCTATTTAATATATAACAGTTATTTGTGTGTATGGAGTCTTTAATTATAATTGAACTTTCTGAGTGTTATATTATACATTATTGTCTTGGAATTTTCATTAAATTGTATTTGTAATTAATGTTACGGTGTAATGTACCTAATAATTATTATTATTTACTTAGCATAAATAATACTTGCTTTTGCCAGGTTTTATCTGGGTTTCCCTGGCTTTAGCTTAAATATTGAATTATGTTCCCAGAAAAGGAAGGTGTTTGGGGGATTTTCGCGAGAAGAGATCCAAAAAAAATTGTTTAAGGTAGGTAAATTTAATGTTTTTCCTACTCAGAATAACGAGTTCTTTCAATCTAGGAGAAAAAAACTACAAGAAAAAAATGGTCCCACATTTTTCATACATTTTACATGCTCTCCACTTTGTAACCGCTGTACAAAGTGTTTGAAAAACGGTTACGTAATAGAAACAAAAAGTTGGGACACTTTATTTCTTCTAGTAGGATCGAAAGAGCTCGTGATTCTGAGCAGGAAAAACATAAAATTTACCTGTTTCAGAAAAATAAATTTTTGTATCTCTTCTCGCGAAAATGCCCGTTTAGGTACTTTTGCTTTGTGTAAATTAAAAGACGTAGTTGTACAATAAAATACAACAGCTTTTGAATTATAAGAAACTATATTGAGTTTTAAATTGTAAAATACATGCAACATGCATGATTTTATTGGTAGGCCATTTTTTAGAGATTGAATTTCTGAACTGAAATATTTATTCTGAATGCACGATATGATGACCATCAAAGCATTATTGAGTTCAGAGGGTAGTAGGGAACCTGAATATTTCTGGTCATTACCTTTTGTCCTGCAGTTGTGAGAAAATCTCAAAATATAAGCAACAACTCTCTGCATCTTGTTAATATCTGAATATTTGTTTATAATATTCAGTATGGAGTTCTGATGATCCTCGGCAGATTGAAAAGTACTGCATATGTTTACACATACTTCATTTTCATGTTCATCAGAAATTTGAACCTGGTCTTCAGAAACGACATATTCATGATCAACCTTGGACAGATCGCTAGGGCCGTGCCACCACAGTTTGTTTAATTTAAGGTTTTGTGGATGACATCCCCTAGACAGAAGATCTGCTGGGTTATCGGAAGTAGGGACATAAAGCCACTTGAAATCTTTAGTTAGACTTTGGATCTGTGAGACTCTGTTTGACACATAAACATTTGACTTAGCACTACCTGACTTGATCCATGCTAATGTTATTTGTGAGTCACTGTGTAAAAACACAGCTAATTGAAATCTAGAGCTCAAAAGATTATAAACCCTGTGTGCAAGTTTGGCAAGTAAAAGTGCACTGTTCAATTCAAGTTTGGGTATGGTAATGCTTTTACTTAGTGGAGCAATTCTTGATTTAGAGCACAAAAGGTTTGTGTCGACAGTTCCATCTAAGTTCACTATTCTTAGATATATGCAACAACCAAATGCTTTCATTGATGCATCAGCATATCCAACTAACTGAACATAGGCCTTATTAGTGGTGTTGACACATCTGCTAATGATTAAAGTTCCCATACTTTTTAAGGCTTCTATAAAAGCATCCCATAATTTAAGTTCGTCTTGGGGTAAAAGAGTATCCCATTTTAAATTTTTAAGCGACCAAAGCCTCTGCATTTGCAACTTAGCAACTACAACTATTGGCCCTATCAATCCTAAAGGGTCAAACATTTGGCCGATATAGCTTAATACCTTCCTTTTAGTATTTATTTCAACACTATCAGAGTCAGGGCATTTAAAGGTGAGCTGATCATTCAGGACATCACACTTCAGGCCCAATGTTTTTACAATATTATTTTGATTAATGTCTAACTGTTTTAAACATTTATTCTCACTAGAAATTCCATCAAGAGCTTGTGGTAGATTGGAACTCCATTTGTGTAATTTAAATCCACCTATTTTTAACATATCTATAAGCTGGTTTTTGAGTTCAATGAGTTCACCTTGGTCATCAGTACCCGTGATTACATCATCAACATAGGTACTCTTAAACATTGCTTCAGCGGCTAATGGATACATACTTTTATATCTTTGAGCTAACTCTATAAGACATCTTGTTGCTAAATAGCTTGAGGGTTTCAAACCATAGGTAATTGTTTGAAGCTGCAAACATTTGATGGGCTCCCTAGGGTTATCACGCCAAAGTATGTTCTGAAGAGGAGCATGCTCAGGATTGATCTGAACGCACCTAAACATTTTTGTGATATCACAACTAAGTGTGTATACAAAGGTTCTCCACAAAAGCAGTATGTCCAACAGTTCACTCTGAACTGTTGGTCCATTCAAAAGGACATCATTCAAAGACACCCCAGACTTGGACTTCATGCTCCCGTCAAAGACCACACGAAGAGGTGTAGTCAAACTGGACAAATTTATAACACCATGATGCCCTAGGAAGAAACATGGCCCATTTTGAATATCATAATTGTCAATGTCAACAATTTTGGCATGCCCCAGAGATAGATACTTATCAATGAATTCCTTATATTTATTAAAGTATTCGGGACAATTTTTAAATTTTCTCTCCAGTGTCAAGAACCTTTGCAATGCGACTGAGAAAGAATTTCCGAGCTCAAGGTTTTGCATGTTATCAACAAGAGGCATATCTACCTGAAACTTATTATCAATCAGTTTAGTTGTTTCTTGAAAACATTTTTCAGTTTTTTGAAATTCTTTATTTACATTGACCTTTTGCTCAGGTATACTTTCTGCAAGCCAGAATTGCTCCATCACATCCTCCAATTTATGATCATTACATATAATGAAATTATTTACCAAACATTGATCCTGAAAGCATTCATCGGATAAAGAGCCAGCTACCGCATAACCAAATAATGTTTTTTGCAAAAATGGCCCATCCGGAATTTCAATGTTACCATCCAAAGATATAATTTTGAAATTGACTTCAGCCCCTAACAGTAAATTCATGGGACCCGGGTTATGAAATTCATTATCCGATAAAACAATGTGGTCCGGGATTTTCAATTTTGTCAGATCAACCGGTTTCAGAGGAAGGTCGGGTGTGATGGTGTCTACAACATTACATTTAACCTGCACTTGGACTTGATTATTCACTGGAGAGTGTACAATAAACTCTACATATTGTTTCATTTTATTTTTATTGCCACAAACTCCAATTAAGTTGGAAGTCTGGGTTTTTGGTTTTAATTTTAATTTTTCTACAAGAGATCTAGTTATGAGAGATCCCATTGCACAACCATCCAGTAAAGCTCTTAAAATTACTGCCTTACCATGTTTATCATATAATTTTACTTTAACAGTGGGAAGCAAGACATTATCCGCATTTGTTTGTATAACATGGTTAACCACAGCAACGCGCTCATCTTTGTGTAACAAAGTGTTGTGGCTCCCTTTACATGTCTGACATGTAAAATTAAATGTACATTTGCTATCATGCTTCCTCAAACAAATAGAGCATAATTTTTTATCACTCACAAAGTTAAGTCGGTCTTCTATAGAAGACATCTGAAATTTGGGGCATGCATGGAGAGCATGACATGCTTTATCACAGTATACACAATTCCTAACCTTAATTGTGGCAACATTGGTTACCTTTGGTGTAAACTTTTTACAGTCTTTAACCTCAGAAGCATTGACAGGAGTACTACTATCCTCTAAAGCTGTCGCGCGTTTTTCAAGGAATGCAATCAATTCGGACACTGTTGGTAAAACCTCCAAATTTCTATCAAGCTGATAGGCTCTATTTGTATAAGAGTCTAATTTTCTTGTCAAAATAGACAAAAGCAGCATACCCCATTCATTGACAGGTTGCTGTAAATTTTTTAAAGCATACAATTGCTGCTGCACACTGGCTAAGTATGACATTTACATGACTGGAAACAATCCGGGCTTTGTTGTCAAAGCGCTTTTGCAATAAATCAATTGCCTGTTTATATGAGTCATTGACAAGCGGCAGATTAATTATCACTGACAATGCTTCATCAGCTAAAAACTTTCTCAAATAAAACAGTTTTTGAACATCTGAGAGTGAGGCATTCTTGTCAACTACTGCTTTAAATAAATCCATGAATGGAGTGTATTTGGTAAAATCCTTCCCAGTAAAGGTTGGAATATCGATACACGGCAGTTTCGACGAACTTTTAACATCGTTAGTAGCGGAGCTGGTAGAAGCCTGACTCACAGACGGTTTACACGCATCTATTTGAGCATTTAACTTTGCTAACACCGAAAAGTATTGGTTTTCAACAATCGCTAAGTCTTCAGTTTCTTTATCATCAAGCGTCAGAATGTCTACTTGGATTGTTTCGTATTCCGTAAAGGTTTTTATCAACTTTTCCTTGCGAGCTTCCAGCATAGCCGAAGAAGCAGAAGTTAACTTTTCGGTATCACTCGTAAAATGCTCCATTCTAGTCACGGTACCTTTAAGAAATCCTCGCGCATAACGCAGTCTTTTTAGCTCGTCGTCGGGAGGCATCATAAAGCAGCGTAACTCACCGAACGTAACTTAACACAGTGCGGAAAGATTTGAAAAACTTTTATTTATTTAATTCAACCGCAGAATCGAGCAAGCTGACACAATGCACTTGACGTTGACGTATGAGATGACAGCAGACAGCATAAATAAAGAAAAATCTTGATAGACCATTGACAATATGGCCGTTCCAGACGATGCAATAAGTTGGTTCAACTAAAGCCAACATAAAAAAAATTGGATGTGACGTCACTTGAATCGTCAAATTATTATAGTATTATTGAACTATATTTCATTGAAATTAACAGCATCACAATTATAGATTGTGTTTATTGTGATTTGACGCGAAATTTATAGAATCTCGGTCAAAAATCCCCGGCCGCCGTTTAACAAATATCGCACTATAGGACGATTATTGATCACTGCACTTGCCGAAAATACACAAAAATTTCACTGTATTCCACTGAATTTAAACGAAGGACCACTAAAAGCTGTATGTACAATAAAATACAACAGCTTTTGAATTATAAGAAACTATATTGAGTTTTAAATTGTAAAATACATGTTGCTAGTCGTACATATAGCTACGAAGAGAAAAATAACATCTTGTTGTCATAGCAACAAATTAAAAAATCTATCAGGTCATAGACCTATTCTACAAATGTAAAAAGTTTTATGTTAAATAATATTATTGAACAGTAGTTATATTTGGTATGATAGTAATTGTTAAGTTTCGTAATAGTCTAGCATTGATAATAAGGTTAAAGATTTTGTTTTGTGTTTAAAACTTAATAGATTGAGTAGGAACACACCTTCCCTTACAAATTTGCGATAATATATTTCATTTTTATAAATCGCCATGTGACTTATCAATCAATACCCCTACTTACCTCAGACCTTACTTATTATTATTACTAAGCATTATTTTCACAACTATTTAATTTCCTTAAGGAATAAAGTCGAGCCCGAATTAAATACACGCCAGATACCATTACAATATAAATAATTAAAAAGCTGCATCAAAGTCTCCATACACTAAACGTATTAGATTGCAGTACAATGTAACTTGTATATTTAATCTGTGGTGCAGTACAGTAAATAATAATTGTTATTGTTATTACAAATTATTGCTGAATTGATCTTTATAAATAACGCGTTTTCATTGGTCAATTTAATTTGAAAGGCATCAAAAGTTACATTTTAGTATGGCTGAACGCCATGATCCCGTTCACACAATAAGAAAAAGTTACAAGCAGTCCGAGAAAAAAAATCTTACTATGCCATTAATGCATTTTTTTTCAATGTTCCAACTTAAGAAATTTTCGTATTTTTAGAATTTTGTAGTAAAATAGGAACCCTTATAGTTTCGCCATGTCTGCGTTCTTCTGTCTGTCTGCATCATAGCTCATAAGCCGTTAGTACTAGATATTTGCGATTTGGTACATAGTAATCGCGCCGACAAAGTGGTAGAATAAATCATTCACACACGTAAAGTGGGGATGTTGTTTTTTTATTTTGTTGTAAGCCTGTAGTGTTGAATAGGTCTTTTAAAAAGAAAAAGGAGGATCTGGTAAAAGGAGGAGGAAAAGTTTTTTCGAAAGTCAATATATCCAGAAGAAAAAAATAAATAAAAAATCATGAATAATGGGCTTATAGAATACTTTAAAATAAAACCACTTCGAACATAAGCGACTCAGCCGTTTTTTAACAACTACGGAATCCTACTCTGAGCATCACCCGATATGCCCTCGGCCGGTTTTTTCGTATATCTTTATTATAATTTTGGCGGCAACAAGTTTTTTATTTTTAGCTAATAGAACCTCCGCCCTTAATTCTGGTGGTGTATAAATTGTTTCTTCATTGCTGCTATCATCGAAACTCATATTATTGAATTGTATTTTATGATTATCGACTATATAAACAAATTCCTCTTAAATAAAGTTTTATTTTATATTTATATATTTTTTAATAACGATATTTAATTGCATGTCTGAGATAAATATATAAAATCACAACTAAACCAACAAACTAACTTACTGTCGAGCAAAAGCCAATACTGTGTAAAACCCATGTATTTGTACTCTAATCAATTATTGTCACTGTTGCGTGTCACCGCGGGGATGTCATTTGATCGCTAGTTGTTTTTAAGTGCGATTCGTGATAACAACAACAAATTATTTTAAATATTTTCTGAGGTAAACAACAACACCCGATCATTATATGAATGACTTAAATATTGTTTGTTTATAAATACTTCCATCAAATTGCACTGCGCTCATAGTATTCAACGGAAGTTCCAACTTAAGCATAAATCATATTTCTGTCAGACCAACTTCATAAAATAATATATATACCAATCTTTAATTGAAAAAAAAAGGGAAACCAACCTGCAAACTTGCATTATTATAATCACGCACTTTCAGAACAAAATATTGGTTTTATCACTAACTGAAGTTCATACATTTTTTGTTAAAATTATTAATATTTATTAGTACAGGGTAGACCAAAAGTTCGTTAACTTTTGAATCGGTAGCTGCGTCGGGGAGCGGCGCTGGTGTTACGAAATGAAAGAGCGGTAAATGGGAATTTAGTGCAATGGCGTCCTTTACACCGGAGCACAACGTGCGGTCTGCGTACGCGAATGTTACAAAAATAACGAGTTTTTGATTTGCGTTAAATTAGACAGGTTACTTTGGTCATTAATAGAAGTTGTCTGGTATATCGGCTTTTGGAAAATTCGATAAAAATTTTTTTTTTGTTTTCATACATAATAAATGAAATGGTAAGTGTGAGAAAACCTTAAGAATAAAATAAAATTTAATTTCAGGTGACTGACATGTCAAAATAAGTAATATAAGAATGGAATAAAGGTTGCAATACACATGTTCAGTGATTATACTTATTTTTTGAATAACTCAATAACAGTAAGAGGCACTAGTTTCTTAGAGAAATTAATTATATTTGACTTAATTAAGCTTCCCTTCACTTTAAAGCATATGAAGAAAAACACGTCGTATGGCATAAAAATGAAGATCCATCGATTCAATTTTTTAAAAGCTGGATAAAGAAATTCGAAAAGACAGGTTCAACGTTAAAACAACCACAATCCGGCCGGCCTAGGACATCAACAGATCCCGAAAATGTGGAACCTGTAATAGCGTCTGTTTGTGAACAAGCCAAACACTCTACTCGTAAGCGGTCTAGAGTTTTTAAATGTGCCTAGAACGTTTTTAAACCGCTTTCTTCATAAAGATATACGTTTTCATCCGTACAAAATCCAAATGGTACACGATCACGATACCAGGCTACAGTTTTCCAACGAAATGCTAGAGAGGTTTACCAGCTTTAAGAACATTTTTTTTCTCAGACGAGGCACACTTCCACCTTATAAACAGGCAAAATTACAAGTATTGCAGTGACAATAATTCAAAATTGAAGCATCTAAAACCCCTGCGTTTACCCTAGGCTGCTGTATGGGCAGCTTTGTCAGCAAGAGGCATTATTGGACTACCCTACTTCTTTGAAGACCAAAGCTGTTACACTGAATATGTGTGTGTGTTGTGTGTGTGAACTGTAGAGCGGTATATTGTCATATTACTAAACTTTTTGCTCGGTTCACTATCGGGATGCATACTTACAAATGTAATAATATAGTTACGCATTAATGTCTTCTAGCCGAAATATTGACAAGGCGAATCGTATTTATGCATATTTTTTTACGCATTATATTTAAAAGCATACACATTAAAGGTGCCTTTAATGTGTATGCTTTTAAATATTATGCGTAAAAAATATGCATAAATACGATTCGCCTTGTCAATATTTGAGGTGTATATAATGTTACAGAAATAAAAACACACATTTTAATATAGTAAGTGATATTATGGACGTTAAGATATGTAACGATAAGCTGCTTAACATTATCGCAGATCAATAACGCTTATTTTAGTTCAAAAAGGCTATAATCCAATTTTTATGGTAACGAAAATGTGCTATACATATAAGGTCCTAATTTATTAGATGCAGATATTTTTACAGCTGATACTACTCGGTCTCTGGAGTATATTAAACCGTGAAACATTATAGCTTTTACGATGTTTTTTTTGGAGAAAACGGAAAAACAAATTTGCTACATAAAAACACCCTGTTTATGTGATTATTAAATGAATACTCATTGAACAGATTCTAGTACCTCTTTTACGTACCATTTAACTGGAACTGGCCACTTCACATCGATAAATTAAATACTTGATTGTTAATGTCATGTTATTTTCCGTTGGATTGTGTCGTTTGATGACATGACAGACAGTGTTATTGTGACATGTGATAATGCACATGATGATTTTTTTTAGACAAAAATATTTTTTTTTTTGTTAGGGAAATGAAATCAAAAAAGTTACATGAAAAGATTTCTTAATTTATATTTAAAGTTAATTATTTTAATGTAAAGTATCACGTGTTAAAATATCTGCAACTAATAAATTAGGACCCTATACAGCGTGTTTTTCTTCATATCGAGGGTTGCCTGGTGAAACCCTATAAGTACGTGACACCTAGTTTCGAGAAAAATGATGTTAAAGGTTTATTGTCATCGGACACTTATTTTGATAAATAGATTCGTAGTTTTATGAGTGGTTTGTGAAAAGCAATTTCATTCACTTTAAGTTTGTCTATGTTTTAGTTATGTAACTCATCTAGTTTTCCTGTAAGATAATATTTTTTACCAAGGAGTATCGACTTATTGGGTTTACGCATAAATAAAAAAACCATATTTGTTACTAAGAGGGTATTATTATCAAATAAAAACTTAAAAAATAGACGAATCTAAAAGTAATAACGGTATTATTCTACATCTGAAAAAGTAAGTGCTATGCCAACAAACGTTTTTAGGCTTCTTATCCATCCATGATACTCTTCAGGTATAATTCAGTATGTTTCAGCGGGGCAAAGTGCTTCTATGAACGGTTTGTCTGTGACTGGACCTGGTGTTTCAACGGCGGATAAAAAAATATAAGCTGAAAGGCAATGAGGATGGTGGGTTTCCATGGTTTTGAGGATCCGCACATTGTTTTGCGTTGCCTATTGTGTTTGTGGTACTCATGCTTTGGTTGGGAGAATCAGTTTCAGAAAAGGACTCCTCCGATCTTGATGAATCGCAAATTGATATTGCCACCCAAATGCGCTATATTCTCAACGACAGTAATGGCATGTTGGACTCAAGTGAGTCTTTTGTGGATTGTTGAAAAAAAACTGTTGTTGGAATCGATATGTAACTTGATTTATTGTGCTTGCATTTTTTCCGGATGATGAAGCTGACTTATTTGGCAGTGACTGTTCGGGTGAGGAACCTGCATGTGTGCCGCATCCTGGGGACTTTCGCAGTTTTGATGAGTCGCGGATTGATATCGCCGCCCAGATGCGCAGTAGTGGTGGTAAGGGGACTCAAGTGGGTCTTTTACAGATTGCTTGAAAGTGGTGTTATTGGGATGAAGTTGCTTATACAGGTAATTTATTCTGCTTTCGTTTTTTTCAGATGATTGAACTGAGGATCCTACTTGCGACTGTTTTGCCAAAACAAATGGATTTTGACTCGGATTTTGCTACTGATACAGATTCGGAGAGCGATGCACCTCGGCGAGATGATTCTGGCCGTGACATTGTTGTTCCTGAGGGTCCCGGTCCAGGGAAGCATCGGGAGCGTTCCTTGCCGATGCTTGACGGTGTTGGTCTTTCTGGTCAAGGTGAATGTATGGAGGGAGCTTCTTCTTGCGTTTCGGATTCCGAAGACGATACATTGAGGGTATTGGAGCCGACTGACTCTGGCCACGGCATGATCCGTGAGCGTTCCGGTGCTTGTTCGCAGGTGGAAGGCGCTGTTGACTTGATTTTGGACAGTGTTTTGGATAGACTTTGGGATTGTGTCGGACCCCTGAAGCGACGTAGGCAGGCTGAGCTGTCTGAGTGGAGGGTGGATATCGCTAAAAGGCGAAAGCTGCTAAAGTTCCAAAGGAGGCTTCAAGGATCGAGGAGGTTCCAAGGAGGGTTTGGAACTTTAGCAGGACGCTTAACGCCTTGGGTTATATAAGGTAGCCCTTCCATTTTTCGCTTTTTAGCGATATCTACTTTCCGTTCAGATGGCTTGGCTTGCTTGCGTCGCTTCAGGGGTTTGACGGAATCCCAAACTTTGTCTGAAACATTGTCTAGAATTGGTCATTGGATCATTCGCGGATCATGCCGTCATTGTGGCTGGAGTTGGTTGGTTCTGATACTTTTAATGTATGGTCTTCGGAGTCTGGAACGTGAGAGGAGGCTCTTTCTGTGCATTCGCCTTGACCAGAGGGACTGGCATTGTCGGGTGTCGGCAGGGAGCGTTCCTGGTGTTTCCTTGGACTGGGACTTTCAGGAATGATGGTGTCGTGGCCGGAGTCATTTCGCTGAGGTGCGTCGTTCTCTGGGTCTGTGTCGGGAGCGCAGGGAGCTCTCGCTGAATGGTCATCTTCTGCAGCGGTCCAGGCTCGATATAAAGCTTCATCAATCAGCACCATAAGGGGGTCTTCCTGTTTGGATGAAACATTTGGACTTTCATTGGTGAAGTCTGGGTCGAAATCTATTTGTTTTGGTGAAATAGTCGTGGGTGGGATCTTCAGTTTAATCATTTCAGGAAACCGAAGGAGGAATAAATTGCCTGTTAGCTTTGTCCTAGTAACGTTGTTTTTGAGTGGTCTGTAAAAGACTTGCTTGAGTCTTCTTACTATTATGATTGTGCATTTGGGCGGTGATATCAATTTGCGATTCATCGGAATTGCGAGGGTCCTTGGGATGTGGCACATGTGTGGGATCTTCATCCGAATGGTTACTGCCGGGTGGGTCAGTTTAATTATCTGGAAAGAATTTAAGCATGATGAACTGAGTTACCGATTGATCCTAACAACGGTTTTTTTAGTAGTCCACAAGGGACTTGCTTGAGTCTGGCATGCTATTGTTGTCGTTGACAATTTAGCGCATTTGAGTCATTTTCTGAAATTGTTTTTTTTAATTGGAGTGTGAGTATCACAAGCACAATAGGTAGTAACGTGGGACAGTGTGCGGATCTTCAAGGCCATGGAAGCTTACCATCTTCATTGTTTTGCATGTAACAGCTTACATTTTTTTCAATTGCCTTTGAAGCACTGGGTCTAGTCATGGACAAGCTGTTCATGGAGGCACTTTGCCCCGCTGAAACGTAAAAAATAATCAATATTATTTAATCAAAAGTACTAATCAGAACTACCTTTTTATTATTTTTATCGTAAGAATCACTCAAAGTCGCGAAGTCTCATTAATCGTCAGTGCTAAAACCTGATAAGTTCGCATAAAACAACAACAATTATTTTCATATTCAGTGCTAAAACCCGATAAGATCAAATAAAACAACAACAATGCTTTTCATAGTCAGTGCTAAAAACCGATAAGTTCAATAAAACAACAACAATGCTTTTCATGGTAACGGTTAGTTACAATAGCTTACATTAATTGTTACTTGAACTCATTACTATAAACACGGTGAGTAAAATATGACAATTCTACGTTTATTCTAGGTTAGAAAAGTAGATTACCTGTTTCCAGCTTATTACTGCAAGCTAGGTAGTTGCACTAATTTTCTGCCTCGGTCACCCATCACACAACTTTGAACAAATACAATACACCCCTTTTCAACAGCTATTTTCATTAAATATGCAACGTCGCAGCGGTGCGCTTGCGTTCGTGACGCTACTTGTCAAGGCTGCGCATGATCATGGGGCCGTCGAAAAACTATAGGGTTCTTCCCCGGACATATTTGAAAGAAATTTGTTAAAGGCCTCTTCCGAGAATCCGATTACTGGACTTAACATAATATTTTATTAGAGAATTGTTTCAAATAAGTACTATAAGTTTATTTGTTGGGTTTTCTTTGAATGAATTTGTATGTGCAATAAATGATATCGTAAAAGTAGAATCCAACAAATGCTTTTAACGTATTCTAATTCGTAATAAAATCCTCTAAAGTTTGCAATCGTAATGAGGTGAGACCGGGTAAGTAACAGTAACTGGTTCTACATTGTGTGTTTAGTTTGATTAGGTGTAAATATCTCGGCACTAAATACCAATAAATATACATTATGTGGTTCTTCCATTAAGTAATAAATAAAAATTAAGTCTTAAATGTAGTTGTAGTATTTAGTTTTGAATTAATAGTTGAAATCAAGTACTTATTGGGTTATTTACTCTGCATATTTCCGTGATACATGTAAAATCAGCTTATCTGATATTACCATTAGATTGACCGATACTGAATCATTCTAAAACTGTTTTTACTTTAAAATCTCACTTTTTGTCACTTATCGGGTTTCACCAGGCAACCCTCGATATGCTATAACTTTAAGGGAACCTTATTTAGGTCAAATATAATTAATTTCTCTAAGAAACTAGTGTTTTAACTCTTACCGTTATTGAGTTATTAAAAAAATAAGTTTAATCATTGAACATGTGTATTGCAACCTTTATTACATTCTAATGTTACTTATTTTGACATGTGCCGTCAGTCACCTGAGATTAACTTTTATTTTATTCTTAAGGTTCTCTCACACTTACCATTTCATTTATTATGTATGAAAACAAAAAAAAAATATTTTTTATCGAATTTTCCAAAAGCCGATATACCAGGCAACTTCTATTTATGACCCAAGTAACCTGTCTAATTTATCGCAAATCGAAACGAACACCCTGTATATTATGACCACGCAAAAGATCATTTGCTTTATTTTAAAATTTCGTAATTGTACAAAAATCAGTTCATAAAGAGAAAACTATGTGCATTATCTAATTAATAATATTTCAACGGAAATAAACTATAGATTCATTAAAAAAAATAATTTGACAACGTAAATGACGACTTAAATTTGTCATTTTTGTAACCTTCAAAATAATATTTAGAGAGTACTTAATAAATAAATAAATAAATATCTTGGGACATCTTACACAAATCGACCTAGTCCCACGGTAAGCTCAATTAAGGCTTGTGATGTGGGTACCAGGTGACGATATATATGATAGATATATACCTACATATAGATACTTAAATACATAGACAGCCATGACCAAGGAACAAACATTTGTGATAAATAAATACACAAAGAATGCCCTCGCCGGGATTCGAACCCGGAACCTCCAGCTTCGTAGGCAGGGTCACTACCACCTAGGCTACGGAGGCTTAATATAATATAACTTCTACTCGCAACGAAACACAAACTCAAGTACCTTCTTGATCTTTAAATAATACCTACGTATAAGTTGCGGTAAAGAATAGTATCAGTCGCAAACTATTTATGTCAGTCTTCGCTGTCTGAGGAAAATATATATTTTTAAATATAATTTTGCGGCGATATGGTTCACCACCACACCACACAGCTGAACTGCTGGATGATCGATGTGCACACGTGTTGTTTCCTAGAATGGGTGATGTCTGTAGCCTTTGTTTGTCGTAAGAGGTGGGGTTTTCAGAACTGGTGTCAGGAGAATCACTAAATGGCGTTTGACGTATACGGGATGCTCCTATCGTCAACTGGAATAACATTAATTCCAGCACAATTATCTATCAAGTAGGACACTAAACTTTCTAAATTATTAACGTCTTTGCCATATCTCTGCTATAAAAGGTAAAAATAGGGTAACAAAACTTTGAAAAATAAACTACAAAACACAGCACTAACCAGGTACTTAAAGATTACATGGAAAAGAATAAAATTTGTACAACAGTAACTTCAATGTTTTCTTCTTATAGGTGAAATAGTCGTATGGACCACGAAAACGATGACCACGAAATTTTAAACTTCTTACTTTCACGGATGATTTTGAGTACATATCCTTGAGATTTGATGAAAATGAAATCAATATTATATAATTTATCCGTATAATGACACAACACTAGCGTAGCTATGTATTTATTTACGTAATACTTACCAAATTAAAACGATAACGAAATTGACGCTCGATCTTGAACACAAATCTCACGTAAACCTTAATTACATTCATTATTAATAAACAACGATAAATTGCTGTTGACATTATCCTTTAATGAGGCACAATTTTTGTTTCGAAGTGAATTATGGTTAAAAAATGATACACAGGGGTTATGCCCTCTTTTATTGTTAAAAAAAAAAAAAAATAAGTGTGACCACGAAAATGACGATGTATTTCAGAACAGCAGGAACTTTGAAAAAAACATGTCTTATCAATGATCTTTTTTTATATTTGATGCATGCATAGTACAACTTATTATGAACAATTTATCTATAGTAAACAGTAAGATTCTGTATACGGTGTATTTTTAAAACTGCTAAAAACTACTTAGGGTATCGTCCGAACAGGACCACGTAACATGACGTTCCTATAGAAAATATAAAATATTATCAAACGAAAGATAAATTAGAATAAAATCTCGATACACCAAACTTTTATGTAGTAACGTCCTAAGCAACTGAAAAAAAAAACAGTAATTTTCTAAGTTTTGATAGGAAATTAGAGTCTGAACACATTTGAAACCCTTGAAATAATAACCCCCCGTAATAATAACTAACATCACACAGCATAAATACAAAATTGCATAATAATTATTACGCATCATTTCACGATGCATACAAATAGTTCATCCTAAAATTAGAGTACCAACTGTCATGATTGATATGCTATTACAAAAACTACAGGCGTTCTACAGTAGGTATACGGAGAATGACGGTAGATTCACATTTAGTTTTATGAATAAAAGTGACGGTGAGTAATAAAACAATATAAGCAGAATATAAGCGATTAAGGAAAACCGATTGTTTCAACATGGCAAATCAAGTGTGTATAATCTGTATAATATATGGGAATAATAGTGAGGTCAACGGGGGTCTGCGTCGCAGACCCCCTTTTCTGCGTAGTTTGGGCGCCTCGCGCCTGAACAACACACTAACCTAACCTAATTTATCTATATTTTGAAATTGAATGCATTTCAATATTTTTGATTCAAGAGACCCGCAACAAAATAATAGAACATTCTAAAATATGTAAAATACTAAACATGTAACATGCATGTTAATTGATTTAAAATTGATGTTAAACAAAGTAAAAGTGTTTTATTCAAATAGGGAACTAAAATTATGCTTTCCGAAATATTATGACTAGTAACCAATAGTCCAAACAGTAATATGCGTAGTATACATTAGGCAAATATAAATTAGTCTAAGTTAAATTATTACAAAACTTTAATATGCAAACAAAGTAGTATGCCGAAATAATTACTATGCGACAGTACATTTATGCTAATACAAATTATGCGAAGAAAAGTATGCCAAAATAGAATAGACTGAAAAAGATTATGCGACCAGAAGGTATACCTTTTTGCTCCTGGGCTACAGGATTTTGATGATTTTGATCAACAATCGTACAGTTTCAGCAATAAAGGGCAACGTGTCACACCACACCTCCAAGAACTTATAGAGTGCTGTTCGAGAGTGTCTGTGATATCCAAAAGAGGTGACATTAACTGGCCTCTTCGCAGCCCGGACCTGTCCCCAATATTTTTTTCTTTGAGGTTACCTTAAAAGTACAGTTTTTCAGACCTTCCCAGTGTCCACGTCTGTTGAGGAGTAGTTGTTTAAATTATGCAGATATAAATGTACAAATAATGTGTAAAATATACAAAAACAGAAAAATAATACAGGATAATTAAAAATAAAACTAACTACAAATATTAAACTAAGTAAAATTAAAACTAACTACAAATATAAACTATAAATTTAAATTTTGCCCCCTGGGCAAGCTGGGCAAGGGACCCAGTACGCAGGCGGCGGCATTCCCGCGCTGGATTGCGACCAGCAATCCTTTGCGCAAGAAGCGAGGATCGCCCGTGGACTCCCTGAGTCCCTGGGACCAAGTGTCTCGACGTCAAAAGCTACAAACTCATAGTTGGCGCCGAGACCAATTATGAGTTTGTAGCTCATAGTTATATGAGCTACAAACTCATAGTTTGTAGCTCATATAACTATGAGCTATATTTGTTAATTTTCGCCCGCTCCCGGGCGTCCGCCGCCGCCCCAGCCTGTCTGCAGGTAGTTGAGATATAGGACGCCGCCAACGTATCGGCGCAGGTGGCGTCCCAAACCAAAGCTCTCCCCAACCTCCAGGGAATCAATGACATCCCGTCAGGGCGCGTACCATCGTCCAGCACGATCTGGGGTTCCAAACATGCGGGGACGTTGGCACTGACGAGCGCCCGTCGCAGGATGTCATTGATAGCGGAGTGACGGGGCAGGCGACCCTGGCCCCAGGAGCAGACTAAACCATGATGGCCGTGGCGATCTGCGGGGGCTCCATACGATACGCAAGTATGGTCTACACATACATCAGCCCCGACACGGAGACCGATGGCTATACGGAGCGTGCAGGGGTCAATAAATTTAATCAATTTAAAGAAAGGGCTTATAAACACTAGAAAAATGTATGTTCGCATAGTTTAAGTAGCATAATTTTGCCTAAAACCAGCGTGATTTAGGTGCCCGTAAACATGGCAATAACAGACAGAAATAAGTTGATTCACCCAGGAAATGAAGCAACGTATTCGCGAAGAAATGCAAAACATTTCTCGGAACACTTGTCATTCTGTCATGTAATTAAAAAAAAAACATGTTTATATGTTCTCATAATTAATAAACGGTTTTCATCTGGTGTAATTAGTTTTCATTTTTATTTGGTTAGAAATGGAATTATAACTTATGGTCCACCCTGTATTAATCTAAAAATATATCTGCAAACGTGTTTCACGATATGTGCCAAAGACTTCAAATGCTATGGAAAGTTAGCCATATTTGCTTACCCTTTTCGCTACTTTCAACTGAAGAATGGTATAACAGAAATTATATATCACATGTGGTACCACCATACACAAGGTAAATTTGAAGGGGCCACGGAAAGAACATGTCTAGTCAATTCAAATTACAGAAGAAAAAACCACCTTACTTTTAACATAATAAGGTGTGAATTTGCCCTGATTTTTTTAAGTGCTGGACATTTTTATTCCGTGGACCCTTCATTTTGGTTTGCTTGAATCATACTGAATAGAAATAAACATTCAACCCAGGCGAAATACGGGAGTAAAAAAATACCTTTAAGAGCTCATTAGATTAGCAAACTAATTAAGCTAATCATTTGACTCAACTATTTCAACAACAAGGCCAAAAAAACCACTCCTACCAAGTTGTTTAGATTACTATTTTTATGCGTGTTCGAGTCGGTGAATAATGATAATAACCTATAATATTCATTGGCAATGTTGACATTTTCTGCGTTTTGTGATTGCATCTAGTCATCTTATCATCATTCACTAAAACAATGGTTACTTATGGAATTTTAGGATTTATGTGTTAACATCATATTATATAAAGGTTTGTATTTTACACTAAATTCTCAAACAAATTATTTAATTATCATTAATGTGGAACGACTTCCATGAGCATTTTAAGTTTTGTTATCTGTTAAACGAATGCTACATCGCGCTACGCTCCAAGGTCATTACTTTGCCACACAAGTGAATAATATGCGTTTTTACCCGTTCGTATTAAAGGATAAACGAGCGCTTTACGAGCTAGTGAGGGGAAAAATGTTTTTCTTCGTTCAAGCTAACGGTTAATAAAACATGTCTACGTATGAATATTTAAAAAATGTGAATCTAGCAGCTAAATATTATTTCTAAAATTACTATAATTATGGTTACAAAGGATCACTAAAGTCTTGACACGAATTGCAGAGTGTTGTTAATGGATTGTATCCATTACACCAATAATGGCTCCGACTGATTATTGGTATTTGAGATTATACATCACCTGTATTGTACGCGTGCCTAAAGAAATGGCTAAAGTCAGCGGCATGAAGAAAAGTTTTGCGTCGTGGATAACAAAGAGTAAGAATAAATTAAACTAAATATTGCTGCGTACGCCTTAAGCTACTACTTTACTACTACTTACTTTACTAATGACAATAAAAGAGGAATATGATAAATAATATCTTTTTTTAGAAAACAAAGTTCGAGTGGCAAAGGTTACCGTGACAAAAAAAGCAGTAACTTTACAAGACTCCATAAGGCCCATCTTAATAATCGGACAAATGTTTGGTTTAATCCCTGTAATTGGATTGTTCAAGAAGTACGAAGGCAACTTGCGGTAAACATATTGCTTATACTCGTAGGTGTACCAGAATCTCATGGCAAATGGGGAAATAAAAGAAATATAGAGGGTAATACGGGACATATGAGATGGAAATATCAATATTTTTAACAAAACAAAATGGGAATTATAATATTTGACAACTTTTAAGATTTCACAAATAAAATAATAACAACATTCTTTCTATATTGATTTAAACTTTCACGATTATCACTCATATTTTACAGACAAACGGGTCTTAATCGCGTAAACTTACGTTTAAT
The DNA here is from genome assembly GCA_025490895.1 of Thaumatotibia leucotreta. Classification (NCBI taxonomy): domain Eukaryota; kingdom Metazoa; phylum Arthropoda; class Insecta; order Lepidoptera; family Tortricidae; genus Thaumatotibia; species Thaumatotibia leucotreta. Next base: position 22,828 of record JALPQI010008313.1, on the reverse strand, counting down.
TATATCCTGACGTTTCGGACATGACGTTACACCCGTGGTCGCAGGCAGACTGGCGAGAGAATGTATAAACACCTTCGAGCTGCGCGGGTTTTTCGAACTACCCGCACTTGATCTTGATTATTTACTTCTAGGCTAGGGTTGTCACTAGGCCTACACACAACACTCACAACATCCAATGGGTAAAAATGGATGTTTCACCACGCTTACATTTGTAAATCACGGGATTCCACATTTTGATTAAAATTCCGATGTTTCTTAATTTCAATAGCTTCACGTACTTTTCGGCTATGATGTATACACTCGGTTGAGAGGACTTTCGGGTTATGGAGCTCAATCCAGTGGTTAGGTGCGGACTCCAACAAATGCTCGGCCACAGCAGACTTATTCGTTTGACGCTTTTTAACAGCCGTGATATGTTCCTTGACCCTTTCCGCTATGGTGCGTTTGGTTTCCCCAATATAGGAACTACCACAGCTACAATCGATCTAATAAACGCCCGGTGTGTGATAAGGTAAAACATCCTTAGGCGACCTTAGATGACCTGCCACCTTTGATAACGGCATGTAAACGGTTGGTATGGAATACTTATTCAAAAGCGTACCATTACCATTGGACGAAGGACGGCCGAGTCTACGTGCGACGCGACAAAGACTGTCCCGCGCACCGCATACGGACGGAGGCTGACATCGGCAAGGTTTTTCCCGGTCCGGCTGGTTGCTGAGTCTCGTTCATGTCGGAAATGTGCTATTGGCGTTAGTTTTAGGGCACTGTAATTTATGTATATTTTTAAACTATTATTTTAAATTTTTTAATAGAGTATATCTTTTTCAACTGCTACTTACATCTGTACTACTACTTCTTTTTAGGGGCAACAAAAAAAAAAATTATTTGTCATGATAATTGGTTTGACAGATATAGTTCTAATTTATTTATGCTTAATTCACAAAAGTTTCAATCTAATTTTCTATATATCAATCAATTAAATCAACAAAAGTTTCAATCTAATTTGCCCGGTGTGTGATAAGGTAAAACATCCTTAGGCGACCTTAGATGACCTGCCACCTTTGATAACGGCATGTAAACGGTTGGTATGGAATACTTATTCAAAAGCGTACCATTACCATTGGACGAAGGACGGCCGAGTCTACGTGCGACGCGACAAAGACTGTCCCGCGCACCGCATACGGACGGAGGCTGACATCGGCAAGGTTTTTCCCGGTCCGGCTGGTTGCTGAGTCTCGTTCATGTCGGAAATGTGCTATTGGCGTTAGTTTTAGGGCACTGTAATTTATGTATATTTTTAAACTATTATTTTAAATTTTTTAATAGAGTATGTCTTTTTCAACTGCTACATCTGTACTACAACTTCTTTTTAGGGGCAACAAAAAAAAATATTATTTGTCATGATAATTGGTTTGACAGATATAGTTCTAATTTATTTATGCTTAATTCACAAAAGTTTCAATCTAATTTTCTATATATCAATCAATTAAATCAACAAAAGTTTCAATCTAATTTTCTATATCGAGGGTTGCCTGGTGAAACCCGATAAGTGACAAAAAGTGAGATTTTAAAGTAAAAACAGTTTTAGGATGATTATGTATCGCTCAATCTAATGGTAATATCAGATAAGCTGATTTTACATGTATCACGGAAATATGCCGAGTAAATAACCCAATAAGTACTTGATTTCAACTATTAATTTAAAACTAAATACTACAAGTACATTTAAGACTTCATTTTTATTTATTACTTAATGGAAGAACCACATAATGTACATTTATTGGTATTTAGCGCAGAGATATTTATACCTAATCAAACTAAACACACATTGTAGAACCAGTTACTGTTACTTACCCGGTCTCACCTCATTACGATTGCAAACTTGAAAGGATTTTATTACGAATTAGAATACGTTAAAAGCATTTGTTGGATTCTACTTCTACGATATTATTTAGTCCACATACAAATTTATTGAAAGAGAAACCCAACAAATAAACTTATAGTACTTATTTGAAACAATTCTCTAATAAAATATTATGTAAGTTTAGTAATCGGATTCTCGCAAGAGGCCTTTAACAAATTTCTTTCAAATATGTCCGGATTGTCCGGGGAAGAACCCTATAAGTTTTTCGATGGCCCCATGGTCATGCGCCGCCTTGCCAAGTAGCAACACGAACGCAAGCGCACCCTGCGACTTTGCATATTTAATTGAAAATAGCTGTTAAAATGGGTAATGGGGGGTATTGTATTAAAGAAGGTTGTGAATGTGTTCAAAGTTGTGTGATGGGTGACCGAGGCAGAAAATTTGTGCAACTAGCCTGCAGTAATAAGCTGGAAACAGGTAATCTACTTTTCTAACCTAGAATAAACGTAGAATTGTCGTATTTAAAAAATAAGATAATTAATCATGTTATAACCTAATCATTTGATCGGTACACACGGTGCTTATAGTAATGAGTTCAAGTAACAATTAATCTAAGCTATTGTACCTACATAACCGTTACCATGAAAAGCATTGTTGTTGTTTTATTTGAACTTATCGGTTTTTAGCATTGACTATGAAAATAATTGTTGGTGTTTTATGTGAACTTATCGGGTTTTAGCACTGACGATTAATGAGACTACGCGACTTTGAGTGATTCTTACGATAAAAATAATAAAAGGGTTGTTGTGATTAGTACTTTTATTTAAAAAATATTGATTATTTTTTACGTTTCAGAGGGGCTTAAGTCTTTTGTGGATTATTAAAAAAACTGTTGTAAGGATCGATCTGTAATTTAATTTATTATGCTTACATTTTTTCCAGATGATGAAACTGACTTATTTGGCAGTGACTATTCGGATGAAGATCCTACATATGTGCCACATCCTAAGGACTTTCGCAAATTGATATCGCCGCCCAAATGCACAATAATAATAGTAAGTATAGAAGACTCAAGTAAGTCTTTTAGAGATTACTTAAAAATAATGTTATTAGGATAAAGTTACTTAAATAGGTAATTTATTCTGCTTTCGTTTTTTTTCAGATGATGAAACTGAAGATCCTACTTACGACTAATTTACCAAAACAAATAGATTTTGACTCAGATTTTACCACTGAATGTCCGAATTTTTCATCCAAACAGGAAGATTTTTTTATGGTGCTGATCGATGAAGTTTTAGATCGAGTTTGGATTGCCGTAGAAGATGACCATTCAGCGGGAGCTCCTTGTGTTCCTGATACAGATTCAGAGAACGATGCACCTCAGTGAAATTATTCTTGCCATGACATTATTATTCCTGAAAGTCCCACTTCAAGGAAACATCAGGAACGTCCCTTGCCGATACTTGACAATGTTAGTCCTTCTGGTCAAGGTGAATGTATAGAAAGAGCTTCTTCTTACATTTCAGCTAAAGCGTCCTGCTAAAGTTCCAAAGGAGGCTTCAAGGATCGAGGAGGTTCCAAGGAGTCTTTGGAACTTTAGCAGAACGCTTAGCGCTTTGGGTTACATAAGGTATTTTCCATTTCGCTTTTTAGCGATATTTACTTTCCATTCAAATGGCTTAACTTGCTTACGTCGCTTCAAGGGTTTGACACAATCCCAAATTTTATCTAAAACATTGTCTTAAATTAAGTTAACAGTGTCTTCTACTTGTGAACAAGCACCGGAACGTTCACGGATCATGCCGTCATTGTGGCTAGAGTCAGTCGGTTCTAATACTTTTAATGTATCGTCTTCGGAATCTGAAACGTAAGAAGAAGCTCTTTCTATACATTCAGCTTGACCGGAAAGACTAACATTGTCAAGTATCGACAAGGAACGTTCCTGATGTTTCCTTGAACTGGGACTTTCAGGAATAATAATGTCATGGCCAGAATCATTTCGCTGAGGTGCATCGTTCTCTGAATCTGTATCAGGAACACAAGGAGCTCCCGCTGAATGGTCATCTTCTACAGCAATCCAAACTCGATCTAAAACTTCATCAATCAGCACCATAAAAAAATATTCCTGTTTGGATGAAACATTTGGACTTTCAGTTGTAAAATCTGAGTCAAAATCTATTTGTTTTGGTAAAATAGTCGTAAGTAGGATCTTCAGTTTTTTCATCTGAAAAAAAAAACGAAAGCAGAATAAATTACCTATTTAAGTAACTTTATCCTAATAACATTTTTTTTTAGTAATCTGTAAAAGACTTACTTGACTTTTCTATACCTACTATTACTATTGTGCATTTGGGTGGCGATATCAATTTGCGATTCATCAAAATTGCAAAAGTCCTTAGGATGTGGCACATATGTAGGATCTTCATCCGAATAGTCACTGCCAAATAAGTCAGTTTCATCATCTGGAAAAAAATGTAAGCATAATAAATTAAGTTACAGATCGATCCTAACAACAGTTTTTTTTTAATAATCCACAAAAGACTTACTTGAGTCTGACATGCTATTATTATCGTTGACACGCATTTGGGTGGCAATATCAGTTTGCGATTCATCAAGATCGAAGGAGTCATTTTCTGAAATTGATTTTTTAAATTAAAGTATGAGTACCACAAACACAATAGGTAACGTAAAACAATGTGTGGATCTTCAAAACCATGGAAACTTACCATCTTCATTGTTTTCCATATAACAGCTTACATTTTTTTCATTTGCCGTTGAAACACTAGGTCTAGTCTTAGACAAACTGTAACATAGAAGCACTTTGCCCCGCTGAAACATACTGAATTATACCTGAAGAGTATCACGGATGGTTAAGAAGCCTAAAAACGTTTGTTGGCATAGCACTTACTTTTTCAGATGTAGAATAATGCCGTTATTACTTTTAGATTCATCTATTTTTTAAGTTCTTATTTGGTGATAAATCCCTCTTAGTAACAAATATGGTTTTTTTATTTATGCGTAAACCCAATAAGTCGATACTCCTTGGTAAAAATATATACATACATAAACTTACAGTGAATAAAATTGCTTTTCACAAACCACTCATAAAACTACGAATCTATTTATCAAAATAAGTGTCCGATGACAATAAACCTTTAACATCATTTTTCTCGAAACTAGGTGTCACATACTTATAGGGTTTCACCAGGCAACCCTCGATATATCAATCAATTGAATCATCAGCTTTGGTCTAAAATTATACTTAGTTACTATATATTATTATTACATATTAAATTATATATTATAAGGCACTTAAGATAAGTTTGTACAAGGCGGGCTCCTTAGGCACGAACCATGACGACTTCATTGCGGCGGTTGTTCGGTGGGATGTCGACGTCCTGGCTGTCAACGAGACGTGGTTGCGTCCTGGACAGGACGAGAGGGCGCCAGTAGTCCCCGGGTACAGGTTGCGTCATACACCTCGACCACAAAGTACGCGATCGCGCGGTGGGGGAGTTGGCTTTTATATTAAGCGTGGAGTGAACGTACGCACTTGGTGTCACCCTGTCGATCCGATACATGGTAGCGTCGAGCAAATGTGGCTGACCTTGACCCTCAACGGAAAGAAGCTTGTAATTGGAACCGCATATAGGCCGCCTTGGATGGACACTGATTTATTCTTTGACGCCATTTCAGATACAGTTAGTTCGATTCCTGAATTTGATCATATAATTATACTAGGAGATTTCAATATTAATTTATTAGGTAATGACATAAAAGTAGCTAAATTAAAAAATTTCTTAACATGTTTTCAATTGTCGCAGTTAGTGTTAGAACCAACTCATTTCACTGATACAAGCCAGACCTTAATAGACATAGTATGTACAGATTTGCGAGCAAAACAAATAAGTGTGGATCACGTGGGTTCGCTCTACGGGCATTGTTTTGTAGTTTGTGAATTTAATATCAAATTTGAGAAAGTAAAGCCATTTCAAGTATCTTTCAGGCCTATAAAAAATATTAATATGTAAAGCTTTAACTCAGATTTGCAAGGTGTGAGATGGGACTTAATATCACGGTTAACGGATGTTAATGACATGGTGACAGCGTTCAACTCGGTTATTATTAGTTTGTTTGATTTACACGCACCAGTTAAGTCAGTAAGAATTAAAGAACGCTCTTACCCGTGGGTCACTGACACAATCAAATCAATGATGCGACTGCGTGACAAAGCAGCAGCAGACTACCACAGAAGCCACTGTGAAGTTAAAAAGAAGTATTACAAAGACCTGAAGTCTGTCGTCATCAAAGCCTTGTACTCAGAAAAAGCATGTTATTTCAAGCAAAACATAAACAACAAAATTCATGAACCAAAATCATTGTGGAAAAACCTTAAAAGTACTCTGACACCTAGAAAGGTTACTGAATTACCTTCTTCATTTAACGATCCAGCAATTATAAATACCTAATCATTTTTTAAACGTACCTGGTAACTCAAAAATAACTATATCGTACCTAACTTTTTATGAATTTAATAGATACTGTGATAGCACATTTCATCTACAACCAATTAGCTTAGATCATTTAATAAAAATTGTTAGAACACTGAAATCAAATGCTGAAGGCTGCGATGGAATTAATCTAACCATGTTAATGTCAACTTTTCCATATTCTATAGAGGTTATTAAAGACATGGTAAATAAGTCTATTATTACATCTACATTTCCTGACCAATGGAAGTTAGCAATAGTACAGCCACTGCCAAAAATCACAAATCCTACAGAGTTGAAAGATCTACAAGCTATAAGCATCTTACCATGTCTCTCAAAAATTTTGGAAAAGGCTGTATGTTCTCAACTAAATGCTTACCTTGAAAGTAACAATATACTGCCAGATGCCCAGTCAGGTTTTAGAAAGGGACGAGGCACAGTAACTGCTTTACTTGATGTCACAGACAATATCTTGAATGCTCAGGATCAGGGAATGTGTACTTTTCTGGTACTTCTGGACTTTTCCAGGGCATTTGATTGTCTGAGTATTGACTTGCTACTGTCTAAATTAAGTTATTATGGATTTGATAGTGCCACGCTAAAATGGTCTGACAGTTATCTGAGTTACCGATATCAGTATGTGAAACTAAGTTACAGTGACGGTTCCTCAAGTAATTCAGATAAAACACATCTCCACAGAGGCGTTCCGCAGGGGTCGGTGATCGGCCCGATTCTGTTTATATTATATACCGCTGATGTAGGGTCCCACATCACACATTGCAAATATCACATCTATGCGGATGATATACAAGTATATATCTCCTGCAAACCGGCAGAAATTGACAATGCAATTGCAAAACTTAACCAGGATCTTTCACTAATAGCGTCCTGGGCCGAAAATAACTGCTTGGTTCTTAATCCTGATAAAACAAAGTACATGGTCTTTGGTACTAAGCAGAGGTTGGCTTATCTTAACCCTACTTGCAATATTATGTTAAGAGATCAACCCATAGATCGAGTATATGAAGCACGAAACTTGGGTCTCTTACTGGACAGTGATCTCCGCTATGAGAAGCACATTGCTAGTTCTGTTAGCAGCTGTTTCTATAAACTTAAGATTTTGTATAGAATTAGGCCATTTATTAGTACAGATATGCGTATTAATTTAGTAGAATCACTGATTATTTCCAGGCTGAACTATGCAGATGTAGTGTTTGGCCCGCGCCTTTTAGCAAAAACGAAAAGACTTGTTCAACGAATTCAAAATGCTTGTGCTCGCTTCTGTTTCTCCATTCCGTTGAGGGCCTATGTCACACCATTTTTAAATAAACATAAGCTCTTGAAAATGCACCATCGTCGTAAGCTACATCTGGCTTGTCTTGTTTTTGGCGTAATAAAACACAAGTCTCCGCCATATCTTTTTGACAAGTTGTCTTGCGCTAGGTCACACGGAAGACGGAACTCGACCATCCATTTGTTGACACCCAGGCATGTTGTAATGATCCCAACATTGTTTCGCTGAAAGCAGCTTACAATGCTGCCACCAAGGTCTGCAAGAGGGCGTATATTAGAGCAGACGCCCAGCGCGTTGCAAACGTAGGTTCGGAGCTAGTCTCGCGCCCAACTGGTTCGCGAAGTTTCTGGCGTCTGGCCAAAACTGTGCAGTCAAATTTCTGCCAACCATCGCTGCCACCGCTGAGATTACCAGATGGTTCATTGGCTCATCAGGCGCAAGAGAAAGCCGATCTCATGGCTAGCCTCTTTGCTGCGAACTCTCGTCTTGATGACTGCTCTATGCCACCACCATCCATACCTGCCTGTGGTGCCGTGATGCCCGAAGTTCATTTTAGGCATCGCGATGTACGCCGGGCTTTGCAGTCACTTGATATCCGAAAAGCCAGTGGTCCTGACGGTATCCCAGCGATTGTACTCAAGAAATGTGCAGCAGAGTTGTCTCCGGTATTGACGCGCCTCTTTAGTCTTTCGTACTCGTCTGGTAGCATTCCGGAAGCTTGGAGAGAGGCTAATGTGCAGCCGGTCCCCAAAAAGGGTGACCGTTCAGACCCAGGCGATCAGTCTTGACATCGCCAAGGCTTTTGATCGGGTTTGGCACAAAACTCTTCTCTCCAAGCTCCCTGCGTATGGCCTGCCTGCCCAGCTATGCAAATGGATTGCTGACTTCCTGCATGAGCGCAGAATCCGTGTCCTGGTTGACGGATGTGATTCGCGGTTCATGACAGTGAATGCTGGCGTCCCTCAGGGCTCCGTCTTATCGCCTACCCTCTTTCTTCTGCATATCAATGACTTACTTCCTTTAGGAAACATTCATTGTTATGCAGATGACAGTACGGTCCATGGGCGTTATCTCGGTCGGCCTGGTGCAAGCAGGGCAGAAGTTGGCGACAAACGTGTGGATCTTGTCGTTGAGCTCGATCGGGTTCTGGAACTTATTTGCAAATGGGGTTCCGTTAACCTGGTCGAGTTCAACGCCAAAAAAGACTCAAGTGTGCGCTTTCTCCACCAAAACGTCTTCCTTCCACCCAGTTCCAACTCTTCAGAACACTCCTCTTGGTTTACGAGATAGCCTGAATATGCTTGGCATGGATATACGCTGCAATCTAAATCAAAATAAATACATCGAGTCATTAATTACCACGGCATCAAAAAAGCTGGGCATCCTGAATAGGGTGCGTCGGTTCTTTGCGCCCGACCAGCTTTGTCTTCTTTATAAGACACAAGTTCGGTCTTGCGTGGAGTACTGCTCTCATCTTTGGGATGGGTCCGCCCAATACCTACTCGATGCTCTCGATAGGATGCAGCGGCGGGCAGTTCGTATTATAGGCGACTCTAAGGTTACCAGGCACCTTGAACCCCTTCAACTACGTAGGGACATTGGTTCTCTGAGTGTTTTTTATCGCCTGTACCATGGTGAGTGTTCTGAAGAGTTATTTTCCCTCATCCCGCCCTCCCCATTCCGTTATAAAACCACACGTGCCGGTTTGCGGTGTCACTCCTTCACCGTGGAAAATATTCCCACACGTACTAAGAAATTCGGCAATTCCTTCATATGCCGGACTATTAAAAAGTGGAATTCTTTACCGGCACATGTGTTTCCGCATACCTATAAGTTGGGACCCTTTAAACGAAGCGTGAAGAAGCATCTAGCGGGCCAGCAAGGCGGTGGCAACTAACAGGTTACTGTTTGTCTCCTGTTCGTTGCCGCCGCGATTTGGGCTCTACTTTTCACTTACGATCAGGTGGAGTGGAGCCACTTTGTTGTGCCAACATAAAAAAAAAAAAAAAAAAGGCATGCCTCGGCAGCTTTTCGAGGTAGCTTCCGCTATGCAGCGTCAAAGTGTTGGAACACCATACCCCCGCCGATCAGGAGCCTGCAAACCGTCAAATCGTTTAAATTTAAACTAAAAACCTTTATGCTCCAACACCAGCTAGGGCAGGAGCCCTTCAAGCATGACACAAGCTGTATTTGAGGAGAGAATTTGAAACTTTTGTTTGAATTATTAGAATTGTATCTTAAAAGAAAATTGTTGTAAATTAGGATATTTATAATTTAATTGTACTCACCTTTCTGTTATGCTCCATCCATGTCCAGCGAGATATTATGTATTTTAGTATAAGTAGTTGCTCATCTTATTCAGTTGGCACGCATTCTTCGCACCTCACATATTTGTAGTTTTGTTTAGTGTAAGTAAATATTTAATGTAATAATAATATAGGTAATCAATCATTTTATTGTTTTGTCACAAATATAGATGACCCATGATCTTGTACTTGTAATTTAAGTGCTATTATGTGAACCCCGTGAGCAGAACCGACCATGCTGGCCGTCAAATGTTGCTAATGTCAGTGTCAGAAGTGTCAGTGTCAGGGGATGCGTTCCAAAATTATAATTTAATTTAACAGTGCGAGCGATGTTTCAGTGTATCTTATGTTATTGTATTGTTTAATATTCTGTTTCCATTTCTGTATTTTAATTTATGTATGTAAGTATGTGTATTAGAATAAGTGTCAGACGTGCGTGACCTCACAAACGGCCCCAATGGAAGACCAGCGCTGGGCTGTAATTACAGGCCCCAGCTTTATGCTGAATTGGGGACCGTTTTGTGGCATAATTTGTTTCTTGTCCTTTTAAATGTGTATCTTGTAAAGTCTTACCTATGTGTCACAAATAAATATTTTTTCTTTCTTTTCTTTCTTTCTTACCTATTTTGTCCGTTACACCCCTGACATAAGGCAAAAATGCTGGTCGCCTTGCAACATCTGGATGTTTCTTCCTCGGTGTTCGTCTGGGTTGCCGTCTGTTCATTATGTAGCCATTTCTCTTCAGAACCTCCTGAACGTGCGATAACTCAATTTCTAGAAATTCAGGGTCACAAAGGTCATGTGCTCTGTTCTTAAGAGAATTAACCACAGACTGAAGCTGGCGGGGGTGGTGGTGAGACAGAGCGTTCAAATATCTGTCTGTGTGTGTGGGCTTCCTATAGACAGTGTGCGCCAAAGAACCATCATCTCGACCTATCACCTTTACGTCCAGAAAAGGCAAACTGCGCTCCGATTCCAATTCATATGTGAATTTGACTTTAGTATGAATGGAATTGAGATACTGGAGTAATTGCTCAACTTCATGCTTGCCACCTCTCATAACGCAAAAGACATCATCGACATACCGTTTTCATAATTTCACTGCCCATGATTGCAGATCTATGCTGGCCTCGAAATGGTCCATCCAGATATTTGCTAAAACCGGTGCCACAGGGCCACCCATAGCAACTCCGTCGATCTGGAGATAATGCCCCCCTCGATATAAAAAGTAGCTCCCTTCTAAACAATTCCGGAGCAAAACCATGATAGAACTCACTATCCCATTGTCAGCAAGCCTCTTTCGAACTACTTCTACACACTCTTTAACCGGAACATTGGTGAAAAGTGACTCAACATCGAAACTCACCATAAAGTCTCCTGGTTCCAACGTTATGTCCTTAAGAATGTCTATGAAGTGACGAGAATCCTTCATGAAAGACGACGTGTTTCCCACAAGCGGCTGCAACACCAGATCATAAGTAGGTGAGGCGATTTGACTTACAATTGGTCGCAAAGGCACGTTTGGTTTGTGTACTTTCGGTAACCCGTACAATACAACAATGGGATAGTAAAGGACGGGAGATCTATCTCGCGGCGACATACTGTCGCACCAATCATGTGATAAGCCTACTGTACATTACAAAAATTAACAGAGTAAAGTAAATAATAATATCAAGAACTAACTGAAGTTAATACAATAATCGTGACACCCCAAATAATACCTACGCACTGACAACATGAACGATCCTCCCCCAGACAATAGGTTCCGCTATACTCAGACTTAGTGCAATGCCCCCATTGTCCCAGAACATTGAAAAAGAACGGAATTAAACGACATATCCGCTCAGCACACACCGAAGATCAACTCCCTTCATCAGCTGCCACCCAAGCAACCCTGCCTCTAAAAACCAAACTAGAAGAAGTCTTTGAATCTCCATACTTGAATGGAAGAGGACAAACAACCGACATATTATGGCACAATCGGTGGAATAAGGTATGCAACCTGCATGGCAAACTTTACGACCTTCCTTCGAACACCACTAGTAGAAGATTCATCCACAATGTAAATAGCTGGTGAAATACAATTATTAATAAATGCGGACTATCCTTCCGCACGCCTACTAATACAAGTTGCTACGATGCTACAAAGAGATAGAAAACATAAAACAAGCAAAAGATATAACAAAAATAAATATAAAACCGGCAAAAGACATAACAAAATTGATAAAACGGAGTCAAAAATTACGGGAAAACGAAAAATTTACATACTCATAACTGAAGTCACCAAAGCCGATAATTAACTTCGAAATTTTCATATTAGAAAAAATTCAAATGAGGAAGACTATAACACAAAGATTTTCACACGCCTTGTACATCGTGGCAAAATTCAGGAGGCTTTAAACTGGCTTCTGACAAATGGCATAAATAAAGTTCTCAAACTGGAAGGACTACGTATTAAGGTTTTGGTGAAGCAAGTCAGCACCTAGCCATAGCAAACCTAACAATGAAACTAAACAATAGTATCGTACCATGGCATCTAATACAAGGTCTGATGGTGAGTCGCCTTGTAGCTCTAGATAAATGCCCTGGGGTGAGACCAATCGGCATCGGCGAATGCCTTCGCAGAATCCTATCAAAATGCATGATTCTAGCCACCGGCTCTGAGGTTACTGAAGCCAGTTTACAAGCACAACTCTGTTAGTGGACTAAGTTGCGGCATCGAAGGCGCCATACATGCCATAAATAATCTCTTTCAGGAACAATGTCAGTCTGGATCTAATTGGGGCATGCTGCTTGTCGACGCAAACAATGCATTTTACTCCATAAATAGGCAACTTACTCTCTGGCAAGCTAGAATTCACTGGTCACATTGCGCTCGCTTCTTATTCAATACATACAACGGACACGCCGAACTTATAATCCGCGACTCTGACATGAGGCTGTTCTGTGAAGAAGGAGTAACTCAAGGTGATCCTCTTGCTATGCCTTTATACGCCTAAATTGAAATCAGAACAAACAATTACACAATGCTGGTACGCTGATGACTCCTCTGCTCAAGGAGCTTTTGTAAGTTTAAAGTAGTGGTGGGAAAAACTGAGCCACATAGGACCAAAATATGCCTACTTTCCTCAAGACCAACAATCCTATCTAATTGTTATTGAGAATGACAAGCAATACGCGCAGCAAATATTCAAAGGTATTGACGTCACCATAACAACCGGAACACTTTTTCTCGGCAACGAAAACTTTGTAAAGAACATAGTTGAAATCTGGATCTCTACGATAGAAAAGCTCTCACGTATGTGTAAAAACTCACCACAAGCCGCATACACTAAGAAATACACTACGAACAAGCTTTCTGCCAAACTTATTAGGAGATGACGTCTCATCTCATGAAGCCGATTTATTCTCCTTACCAATTCCCAAAGGAGATTTAGCTATCCCTGCACTCGCTGAAATGACAAATCTACATTATGAATACTCTCAAAAGGGCTGTACATCTCTCTCGTCTGCCTTAATTAAAAATGAATCTCTGGACCTTGCTCAACATCACACATCCTTAAGAAACGCAAGAAGAGAAAAATTATTGATTCCCATGACGATGAATTATTAAGCTCTATTCTTGAGAAACTTTCCCCTTTAACGAGCTATTGAACGCTCTATTTTCATGAAAATAGAAACGAAATCCTCTACCTGGCTCTCAGTGATACCAACTAAAAAAGACCATTTTGATTTATCTCCATTTGAATTTAGAGATGCTTTGGCTCTAACGCTATCACATGACACCTGTTTCCATACCCAATTCATGTGACGGCTGCGGCAGTGACGAATTCAATGTCGACCACGCTCTATGTTGCAAAACAGGCAGGTTAATAACACGTCGTCATAACGAAATTAGAGATATATTTTGCGAGCTATGCCAACACGCATGGGATAATGTTGTCAAAGAACCCATTATCACCGAAGGAGATTGTGGACTACGTGGAGACCTCTGCTGCCGTGGCGTCTGGGATGCACAGAGGGAGGCGCTATTTGATATCCGTGTTGTATACACTGACGCTCCCTCTTACATCTCACTCCCCGTAGCATCTACTTTGAAATCCGCCGAAGAAGAGAAAAAGAGTAAATACTTGCGTGCCTGCGAGAAGCGTCATGCATCCTTCACTCCTCTTGTTCCATCCGTTGACGGACTCTTTGCTCCACAAATGTCCGCATTCACCAAGCATCTTGGTGAAGCAATCGCCGACCGCTGGGATAAATCCCTTAGTACGGTAAAGTACCGCTAAGGGCTAAAATAATAATATCGATCATTCGTGCCCCAAGTATGTATGTGCATCCGCGGCACACGGCATAAATTCAGATCTGTAAAACAACTATCTGGATTTCATGACGGAGCAGTTATCCCCACCATAATTACCCAGAGCACCCGGCAACATCAAGATTAATATATATATTTTTTTTGTTTTGTTTTTATTTTTTGTTACATTTATGAATAAATTCTAATTGAATTATCAATATGGCTTAAAAAAAGTCCTAAAAAAACGTCAGCCTGTCTTAAAATTATGAAATAATTTAGATATAAGCTAAATATTTCAAAGTTGGGATATGAAGCATTAAAGGTACATACATTAATCATTGTTTCAATGCCCTAATAGTTGATTTTCATATCTTTTCGATGGCAACTCAAGCTATAATGACGAGTATTGATACAGTGTCGGGTACTAGTACTTCCACCTTAGAGCAGTAACGAAGGAAGGGTGAAGCTTCATAAAAACCTTCGCCACATCTTTAGCCTTTCGGTAACAAGCTTGCCTTATAACAGGTAACGTAACGAGTAATGTTCCAATCCAAGTCTCTTTAAAATATGCGCCAGACTTACCCATATTGACAATACGTCTAAATTACGTGGTTGCTGATCACAGCGCTGCAGTTCAAAATAGACGTTGGTTACAGCGCTCATAATTGTGTCAGCTATATCAAGTGGCTTCTAAACGCCTTTTAAATAGCTATGATTTTTGCATTTGAGCACTAATATTGTCCCCTTTGCCTTGGCACCATGTTGTGTAGAAAAATATTACTCAATAGACAAAACCACGAGCATAATTTGTAAAGATACAGATCGCATATTTATGACACAAACTCTGATCTGCGACATGAAGCCACACGGTGACAAAGTCTGTTATTATAAAAAGAGTAGGGACTCTTATTATAATAACAGAGGAGACGCCAATATCAGAAGTGCCGAACCCAAAGTCGCCATCAAATCAAGTCTACATTCGCTTAAATGTTGGCCTATTCGGTTGGATTGGACGCAGTAGAAAGCTGTAGCTACGAGTAGTATTTTCGCCCATTCTCTGTCAAAGATGATTCCATCGGATCCGAACATACCAGAATCGATCAAGAGAATTTTCTCCGCGGTTTCACACCTAAACTAAGGAATGTGGAAGCCACATATAAAGAGAGTGATCCCAGGAGTTTCATCAATAAAACTACGTACATCGATACAGTTTCGAGGCAATTGCATATTATGCGACGAAATTGGTCACCGTGGTGAAGATTATGACGGCCGTTTGAACAAAAACAAACCAACCTAAATCTACTGTTCCCTGCTACGTGTGCAACTACAAGAAACGAAAAGAAGATGGAACTTCAGCTACGGGCAACAATACCTACCGCAAATACCAGCAAACAAGTGATAATTTTAACTGCTTTGCATGGCTCTTTGAGCCTGGTGTAGAATATAATTGTGACTGAGCAGTCTTATGAATTGCAATAATGGTGAGTCATTTCTTGAACAAGCTGTGTTTTGAGAAGTATCTTAATAATCCCGTAATTAACAATCTGCACGTACAATATAGTACATGATTTATCATTCGATTTTACCGATCACGATGCGTCACATCATAATGAGAACATAAGCAGGAATTTGTGTCCCAATTTCCGGTACCTATAACTTTTTCTGAGACATTGATGAGTAATTATTGTTAAATAAACAATAATTTGTTTGATACTTGGTCAATTGACAAAAACTTAACGAGATAAGAAACAAATCGTCAACGTCGAGAAAATAAAAATTTCAGCAACTTTATCGATAAATACCCAAACACGTGAATAAGTAGGTACAATCGGAGAAATTAAATCAATTTGATTGGTTACTTATCTCTTGGTTATTTCCAACTGAATCTAATCTCTTACTAGACCCATGTAGCTAGTAAAAAAAAAAAAACGCTGAAATCGCAATGCGTATGTGCGATTATAATATCAGACCCAATAGGTGCTCTTTGCCTTTAAATAGTTACCAAATTGATAAATGGCATGGATTAGTGGCCAAATTGATAAATGATCAGGATTTTTTTTTAAGAACATATTAGCTTCTGGTTTAAAGTTCACAAAGACTGAACTAATTAAAACAAAAAAAAAGATACTGAAAAAAAAAATCACAAGCCAATACCAATTAAATATCTTTTGGCTTAATAAAAAAAAGAGAGCCCTTTAACACTGCCCTAAGACTTGACGCTAAAATACTTGCTCACACATATGACGCGTTGACGGCGTCAGAGTTCAGTGCCCGTCGACATCAATAAATTACTATCTAAAGTAGGATTTTTATTTAAATTCTGCGTTATCATGAAAATGACAACAAAGTAGTCTAAATTTAAAGTCTTCTGAAGAAGTATTTAAGACTAAATGTCCAAAAAATTAAGCAAAATTAAAAATGTATGCACCGGGTACCTACCTATAAAAATTACAAACGCTGAAATCTGTTGTCACATGTCACTCGTATCAGTTTGAAACTTTAGCAGTTGTAAGTAGTAGTCGTAAAACACTTTTGTCATTAAGATAAGGTCGAAAATTACAAGATTTACTGATCACAATATAATATAGTGATTTAACTTCCTTAGAAGGGCGGTATCAATAGCTTAACTGCAAAAAACAACTTTAATAAATCATGAAAGCGATTTTTACATTTCAAAAATATAAAAAAATACCATTTCAGTTAAAGTACCTAAAGTTGGGTGATATTTTTCTTTTTCAAAGCCTCGTTTGGAGTGCTACATATCACATAGCATCTCAAAATTGTACGTAAAACATAATAGAAAAATGTCTCATTATTGTTGGCAATCTTGATCAACGGCACTTATTCGTTGACATCCTTTACCTAGAAAAGTTGACAACAGGCAAAAATAAAAACTATAACTTGGCACAGGTCGGTCATATATTTAATTTGATTAACTAATTGACTTTGAATATAATAAAAAGCGTCTGTCAATTTCTTGGATTTCCATGTTTTCAGCACATGATAATAGACAAATAGTAATAATAATTTAACACGATAACAATGTGATTAAGTTACGGCGTCAGAATTTTACTGCTAATGAGCGTTGAAGTGTTGTCATTTTCGTTGCACAAATGTAAATGAGAATTGCAATTAATTAATTGTGAAAATAATAGAGTTTCAGACATGCTGTCTATTGGTGAATAATTTTACACGACTTCTAGGTCAGGATAAGCTCATGACCTTTTTCAATTTATTATTTACGCTGGTATTACTGTGCAATAGTGTTGATTCTTAGTGTTAATTTTTGTGACATAGTGTAGTTAAATCTACAAAAAAATTCGCCGTTCACTATGTAGTTTAAAAAAAAAACTTGTACAACATTCATATTGAAGTTATTAGTTCCCAGTTAAAATAGCAATTTTCTAGTAAACTTATCACTGATTGGCAACCGTGATGTCATAATTTGAAACAAATTTGGGTGGCAGCCTTTAAGGGTCTTGTACGAATGTTAAAACTTTAGTTCTGTAATTCGACTTGTGTTACTTTGATGACATAGATAGTTGATATTCACAGAAACATTGACACAACGACTTTTGTTCTAACTTCCCTAAAAAAAAAAAAGTGAAGTTTTATATTCTAGAATCTATCGCTTGACGGCGAGCTTGCAATCGTGACTAAATATCGTTTTAAAGGAAATATACCAACACATCAGCAAAAAAAAAACACAAGAACTGGCGACCAACGTTGTGCCCCTGAAATCAATATTATCTTAAAATTACGCTCACATGGTCAGAAATATCACATACCATATATCATCAAAGAATATTATGCAGTGAAATCGATCGAAGTAAGTCAACAAAATTGCTGCTTACTTACCTCACTCTTTGA
Organism: Thaumatotibia leucotreta; assembly: GCA_025490895.1. Taxonomy (NCBI): domain Eukaryota; kingdom Metazoa; phylum Arthropoda; class Insecta; order Lepidoptera; family Tortricidae; genus Thaumatotibia; species Thaumatotibia leucotreta. Next base: position 4,704 of record JALPQI010008313.1, on the reverse strand, counting down.
TCTGGTCAGTTAGTAATCTAGTGCATAGTAAAATACCTGGGTTAAAAAAAATGAAAGTCCTTTATTGGTTTCAAAACATCCCAAAAGTAAAGAAAAAAAAATTTTAGGTACTTACACTCTAAATATCAGAGAGTCGTTCAGATATTCAACAAATACAACGTACATGTTCCATACAAAAAAAAAAAAATTCTTGACTTTCTGGGAATATTGAGCGTAAAGTGAGCGCGAGAAAATTTGAAGAATCGCGGGTTGGCAAAAAAATATTCCAAATGCAATTCGAATAAATCAAAATTTGTGTTTAATCTATGGCCTGTTTGTGGAACATTTGGAAGAAAAATATTTTGGTTGTTTATTTCATATGTTTGCAATGGTAATGAAATAAAATTGAAATTGAATTTTGTGTCTACAAGAAATGTGTTAAAAGTGCAGCCGCTACAACATAGCTAAGACAGGTGGCAGGAATTATGAAAATAGAACGATAAACTATTTCATTTGGTAACTCAAAACAAATTTCTGAGCAATGACAAAAGCGAGAAAAGTGGTTATTGTTCGATGTAAATTGCCGGTTTAAAATTGAGGTCATAATTGAATTTGGTTTACATTTCTATGTCAAAAAAAAAATCTAGATAGTCTATAAAAAAAGCATTGACTTATGTCTTATTACAATAAAATTGTGTAAGGAGAATAAATGGTCACGCTGAGGGCGAAATGCGGATTTACAAAAATAATGATAAAAAAAAATAGAAACATAAAAGTAAATATAAAAAAAACAACAAAAAAATAGTAAAAACAAAAAGTTACGTAAGCGGTCTAGAATCAACATAGAATCAACATTGTACTAGATATTTAAAAAAAAGAGTTTATAAAAATAAAAAAATTATAATCAACAAGTCATGATGACGTGACGGCGGCGTGTCACATTGACAATAGTTTGATTCGTTTTCTCACTATAACCATTTGCCAAATATTAATGATAATGACAGCATATTGTTGAGAGATAGTAGCTTTCCAAAAGAAAAATTAAATACAATAAAACTAAAAAAGGGAGTACAATAATATGATTGAAGGGCTATGCCGGACCAATCAGTTTTAAGCACGCTAAAGGGACAAAGTATTAGTGTCCGGTCTGGCCAATAAAGATGAGTATATGTTGATTGAAAGATGTCGGGTCGGACCAATCATTTCGCTAAAGGGACAAAAACAATAATGTCCGGTCTAGCCAAGGAAAAGGTACGTTTTGATTGAAGAACACCGGACCAATAACTCCGCTAAAGGGGCAAAAAGAACAATGCCCGGACTAGCAGGTAAAGAAGAAGTGACTCCTCCAGTGTCAAGCAGAAGGATCTAAGAGGCTAGTCCTGACGTTCGGGCCAGGCTAACCTGATTTATCATTTGTGGTATCAAGCCAAGATAATTTATCGGTCAGGATGACCGATCAGGCGATCACGCCACTATGACGTCACGCCACCTGCACCCGCCCGGACCCTCTAAGTCCTATAAGTAACCTGACTGATGGTCAGTGGGGGCATTCTTGTCATCGAAATGAATAAACCAGTGCTCAAATACGAAGTTGGTAATTGTCTCATTCATTGGACCCTAAACCCTACTCTTATTATAATAACAGAGGAGACGCCAATATATGGATTCAAAACTCGTTCAAATACATCGTGTATACATTTAATATGTTGCCTTTATTTGTTCATATTACAACATTTTATTACATAAATTTTTTCAAGAAAATCAAGCATTAGGGAATCGATGGCAAAAGCTATTTCAAAATATCGCACACAATTCGTATTTTCATTTTTGACTGATGGAGAAAGTTTGACATTTATTGTATCCTTGTATTTATGGTAAATAAGGTCTACTGATCTTTAAATTTTGTAGGAAATATCAGACTTAGTGAATTAAGTTATAATAGGCATGATGGTTGGCAATTCAAATCAGCGTCTTTTTTCGAACTGTCAAAAACGATCACCACTATGGAATTTTATATGAAATTCTCAAAAGTGACGTCACGTTTGAGTACTGCCGAATGACCTAATCTTTTAAGTTCTTTTCAATTTATTACATAGAAGTTCTGTACAAAAATTTACTGCAACCTACATCTTAGTAATAATTTCTTCTAGTATTATGTAGTGCATAATGTTAAATAAATTATTATAACTACAGTCATCAACCCTATTGCCCTTTTTTTCTTTGCTGCCACTGCCGTGTTTTAGGTTAGTTATTTTAGTCTAGTTTTATTCAAGAACTGTTTGATTTAGTTTTTTGCCATCTCAATATTTTTTTTGTGGTAAACTCCTAGTGGGATTTGTGTTAGGATATATCTTCCTTTGGATAATTTCATTTTCTGTGTATCTTAATGGTTTGTATTTGTTTTTTATCCCCAATTAATAAAAAAAATAAATAAGTAAGACAGAAGACTCTGCCTTGGTCTAATGTTAAGCTTATAATAAAATCAATAAGGTTGAAATATTTATTTGCGCTTATTAGGAGTCTGCGGTGCGCGGGAAAATAAAATAGTGGACGTGATCGTTACTCTTATTACACTGGCTTAAAAAAAAACTTTTTGTGTTTGGTGCCGACCTGTTTGTGGCTTTGACCGAAAAGGTAGGTATTATGAACTATATTTCTGCTAAAGGATGTCATCTGACAGCTCTGGTTTACCCACAATCTTTGTTTAATTTTTTTCTGGGTTTTATTAAAAATCTTTCGTTTTTAAAAGAACTTCTGTGACGGTTATCGTATAAAATATATAATGGGAAGAAAGTTTAGATCTTGTACCAACTATCCTTATATAATTTGCGACGTTTGCTGTGAATACATAATGAAAAATAAACGAATTCAATTAACGACACGGTAAATCGCTTGTATTTTTCTTACTTCGGTCTTGAAATTCGCCATCAGGGTAAAGTGTAGGTGCCTCATATTGTTCGCAAGACGTGCAATGAACATCTGCGGCAATGGGAAAAAAAGATCGCGAAGATCATTGAAGTCAGGGGCCCCAATGATTTGGCGGAAAACAAAAAAAATTATCGGTGTGACTGTTTTTTTTTGTATGACAAGTGTAACATGCATTAACAATAAAAATGGCAGTATGGAAGTACTCCAATATTTTTTCAGCAATTAGACCTATTCCTCATTCAGACACTATTCCAACACCAGCTTTTCATCGGAAAATACAGTAATGTCAGGACAATCATATGGAAATTTCTGAAGAAGAAAATTACTATAGATAAGCATGAAAATCCTGAAACTTTTTACAAAGCGAGCTCAATGATCTTATCAGAGTCTTAAATCTTTCAAAAGAGCGTGCTGAATTGCTAATATCTAGATTAAAAGAAAAAAAAATAGCTTGAGTTCTGGTGAAGAAATCGGGATTTTTTTTTTGTATCTTTTAAACTAGAGCTCATATATGTAAAAAGTGAGTAGAATATTAGAATCCACGCACAAAATGTACCTAAAATCGTGTCTAAAATATTGGGCACCAAAATGTGTGTAGGCCAGTGTTATGATACAATGTCGAGAGTAGGTATAAAATGTCGAGACACGGACACTTGTGTTTACGTCAGAGATGGGCAAAATTTATTCGAATGACGAATAACGAATAAGAATAAAAAATATCATCACGGATGACGAATGAAATTGTCGGATGATTATTCTTATTGGAATAAATTATTCGTGGAATAATTTATTCGCGGATAATTTATTCGTCGAATGAATTTTCACGAATAATTACTAAAACAAAGTCACTTTCTGCAGTCCGTCTGTCCCCTATGTACGAGTATGGTCAGTTTTTTTAAAACTACCCGATACGCATTGGATTCGATGAGTTATTACTAACACTTTTGGGAACCCATGTACTCCTCATCATCACTTAATTCACTCATATTTTCAATGAGAAATATCACGACGCGGTAAAAATTGTTATATGCTTTGCACTGCAACCAAATGGGAACTGACAACTCTGACAAGTTTAAATTATGCTTTGAAATATTTGCTCAGTAGCAAGCAATTGATAAGAAAATACGGTTTTCTCGCTAATAAATATATCCGTCTCTTTCTAGGCGTATAGAAAGTTACTTTGTGTATGACTAACCCATTGTCACGCTAATTATACTTACTACTGGGTTTATCTTTTACCCCTAACCCTTAACATTCTTTAGTGTGTTAGAACTTAGATTAGAACAAATTACAGTTTTTCACGATTTTATGTTAAATTTTTATGGTTCATGTTGTTTAATTTAAAAAGAATGCAACAGACAAAATATTGTTTTTCGTAGATTTATTCGAATGAAAATAACGAATAAATCATTCGTCATTTAAAAACCAGGAGAATAATTCATCCGTGGCTGATTTATTCGCGGATGATTCATTCGTGAATAAATCATCCGCGAATAAATTTATTCGCGTATAAAGAAAATTGTAAATTATTGTTTATTCGAATAATTATTCCGATAAAAAATTAATCGAATATTGCCCATCTCTGGTTTACGTATATTAACGTATATTATTGTTCTCACAGCTCAATATCACCGGCTTTATTGCAAAACGTTGTATGTAGTATACACCTACGCACTTGTATTCAAATTGTATCCTTACGAGTATTCACAAGCCTCGGTGAGTTTTAACTCAGCTCACTGAAACTTTCTAACTACAACAAAATAATACTCGTATGTACATAATTTACATTGTTTTTCT
>JALPQI010008312.1:0-46516 GCA_025490895.1 Thaumatotibia leucotreta | reverse complement strand
AATACCGCGTCGTCTTTTTATGATAACAGCTCTTTTATGAAGGAAATTCTATTGTTGAAGATCCGTTTTAGATACAATAATAAAAAAACACAATGCTAGGTCGACCAACTTTTTATGCCACGTTGTTACTTTTTCCCTTTAGTACCGTTTGGTAGCCAAAGTTTCGTAACAAGCTTCGAAATGGGAATAAAATCCCAAATTCCCAACTGGCTTTAAATCGGGACTTATCATTACCGATTTCTAACCAGGTTTGTACAAAATTTAGCTACGAGATGGGAAATTTAGTCCCTTTTAAAAGCTGGCTATCAGGCGGGAAACCATATTTCCCATTTGGCAACCAGCTACCAAATCTGGCTACCAAACGTTACTAAAGGACTTTTTCCTGGGTCACGCATAAAATCAGTGTTAATTATGATATATATAGCAGCGAATTTTACAAAACTTTCACAAGGAGTCGGGTCACCTACTAATCGTGATAGTAAGCTAGAATATTTTTTCTAAGAAACTGGTCTACTTCTGTCCCCTGGCTAACAGATCAGGGTGCTTACACAAGTTGCCAATCGCTAACGCTTCATCGTCAATCGTAAACGAAAGGCAGCTAACTGTCTTTGTCGCACTAATATGAAAGAGAGATAGAGAGGGAAAACTACGATACGGTACTAAGCACTAGCGATTGGCAACTTGGCTCAGCACCCAGGATGTTTAGCCAAGTTGCCAATCGCTAACGCAATCGCTAATCGATTGACGATTAAGCGTTAGCGATTGGCAACTTGGCTAAGTATCCTGGCCTGCTACTGCGAACACCGAAATTCATAAATTTCGTGGATTTGTCTCTGTCATTGTCACTCCGACGAAAGCGGTATTAGAGCGGCAATTTCGGTGTTCGTTGTAGCAGGCCTGAATAACCGCAAGATATTAAATGATCATAAATGATGATAATAATAAATAAATAAATGTACTCTTACACGAATCTATACCACAATAAGCTTAATTATGTAAGACTTCTTTCGTGGGCACTACATATAAAATTAATACATAATACTCTATTTTTATAGAAATTAAGAATAAAAACAAACAGGTCAAGGATATATACAATCTAGCACTATTCTATTGTTTTCTTCGTTGAGAGTACCTAGCTATTGGTACGAGGTGAATAAGAAAAACTATTATCTGGAACTATCAAACCTAACAGGTATGCCTAATTAAATGACCCATAGTCTAAGCAGGCTTTTGCTTTATAAAACAACATCTACAGGCCCCGCATTAGCATTGAAGAAATTGTAGGCTACAAACGATTTTAATTTTAAATATGTGCTATGTCGTAATAATAATGTACCTAGGTAAGATCATACATTCAAAAGTTCACCAAAAAACGCAGAAGACAAAATACCGGTGTAAAAGTTATTCGGCTTGACCCTACTGCACTGTAAAGACTACTAGCGCCATCTAGTGAGAAGGGAAAAGTTCAAACTGTCGTATCGTATTTCAGTATTACATTGCTAGTGCAATGGTGTATGTATGATGATGATAAAATGCTCTTTAATTTAGTAAACAGGTTATTATCCAAATGGGTGAAGAGCAAAAATCAAAAACGTAATACATACCTACCTAGATAAAAGACCTATTTTAGATATATATGTATATCATTAGATACATAAAAAAAGAAGGCAATCGATCCGTGCTTAGTTAAGTAGAATAATAAAAACATAGGTTAATTAGGTACGTACCCACATCTTGCATCCAAAGGCCAGAAACGAAATTTCGTTGTTGTATTTCTGAGAGAATTATAATTAATTAGGCATGTCTATTTTAGCATTATATTATCACTTATTTACAAATCAATTACGTAGGTACCTATTGTCATTAGGTCATTACCAGTACTACTACACAAATAGAGCAGAACTCATAGCTAGCTTGGTTTGAAAAGACGGGAATTATTCTAGTCATCATATTATGTTAAACTTCTTGAATATTTATTATAAATATTAGATGTCATATACCAAAGAAAAACGACCAAGATCACCTAACGTCCGATGTGGGGATCGAACCCACGTGCTTAGCTTTCGCGGCTAATGCCTGCACCCCTCGGCCACTCGGTCTTCAAAATATTTAGTTAATAAATAATTTTATTTGTATTTTCACAATACGTTCTTGAATTTTTATTTTCATTTGTATTAATTAAAAAAATTACTAAACCACAGACAATAAATTTTAAGGGTGGATGTACATACAAAATTTGCAAATTAAGCTAGTTATTCATTACAAATATTTTCAGAATGAAGACAAGAGACAAAATAAATAATCTACGCCGGTTCTATCCCTACGCCACTGCCTGAGAAGTATTTCCTTCCTTTGTATGATTGTATTGTTAGGAAGGTATCCCAAAATTGGGACCGGCAAGAAACTCAGCGGGACAACTCTTTTCAAAAAACATTTGTAGTACATCTTAAGATCATCATGCATTAAACCAAAACATACAATTTTGATTAATAAGGAAATTTAAAATAATTTTGAAAAAATGTTGCCAGTACTAAAAAGGGGGGGAATGGTCACCACCGCCAAATACATCAGCCTCACGGTTTATGTCTAGACTGTTCCTTTATCAGATGAACAACTGGATCCCAAGCTGGTGGTAGAGACAAGCTTCTTTCCATTCTATTAAAGTTTGGATATTTCATTATCTCAATAGCCTCACGCAACATTGAGTTTATCCGTTTTCATAGTTTTATTTCATGAGTAATCCTCGCGGTAACCGAAGAAAATATTATGTGAAATTTAATTTAATGTAAATACTAATATAGGGTGTAAGTTTTCGTTTTATTAACAAATTTGTATGGATCATACTGGTCTGAAATAAACGAATTTTATTTTATTTTTTTAATTTATCAATCAAGAGACTCTTCTCTTTCATTTGTATGTTGAGAGGGCTATAATATTTCTAAACCTATATGCTTCTTTGTCTATGTAAGCGTTTTTGGTTTTTTGACGATTTATAAATAAATATTGTCGCCGTGTAGCTCACACTATTAGCTTAAGTTTCTGATAAAACTATTATTGTCATAAAATTAAAAATTTAAAACTGACTTCTAGGCACCGATTTCTACAAGATCCCGCTACTATGTCTGACGACTCTGGAGACTATCTCTAGGTACCTTTCCGTTGAAAAAAATAGGAAAATCCGTTCACGTTTCGCCAAAGCATCGAGGAACATTACATATAAAAGAATCTGTCGAATTGAGAACCTCCTTTGTTGAAGTCGGTAAACAAGTACAAAACATTATCAAAATCCCATACCTAAAGGCTTTGAAGTATTATCGGCATCATGCATGCCGTCCGTGCTCTGTAATTGGCTTGACGCTATCTTATCAGCGCCTTCTTATCAACGGCTTGTCCGCTGACGCATTAGTATCAACCACTTACACAGACCCCTCAAAACTAAGCGACAACTGTCTGTAAAGGGTTCAGGGTATACTGGATAATGTAGTATATTATTAAATGTTTGTTCAACTGAGGAAGAAATATTTTCATTTAGTCACGGCTGCCGGTTGAATGTTTTGGATTGCGGCGTATTGCGAATTCATAATCATAACAAGTGGCTATCATGAATGGAGGAGTTTGTAAATGCGGTATCGTTAGTTTTCAGTAGGTTCCGTGTGTTTCCGAGCGGAAAACGTTTATTTTTCCGTTACGTTAATCAAAACAGTAGCCGGGTGAATATCTGAGCGTTTCAACCGCCTAATTTTGGTGGCATACTTTTTGCCGAAGTTTCTATTCTAATGCATTACTCGTACGTATCGAGTAAAACATAACGTAGTATCCTTTACTTTACGATAGATCGCTCTGGCATTGACATATTGGAGCGAGCGCGATGGCCTGCTTTATGTATAGCGTAAAACCTACCGTCATGGTGCGGATTCTGATTTGAGCTATTGTATCATTCAAGTGTTGTAAAGCTTGCCACCAACAGCTGAAGTGATGACCACGACCACTCTTGCAAGATTGTTAACGACAAAGAAGAGTGTTAATAGTCTGGTTAGACGGTCTGACTGGCTCACTCTTTCACTTACATCAACGCCCAACTCAAACCGTTGGTTCTAGAGATAATAAATAATTATGGCACATTGATTTTAAGGTGTAGGGGGCACTAAAAAAGGATTTTTCAAATTTCATCCCTTTTTAAATGGGAACACAAGCTAAGTTCTATTTTTTCAATATTTTACAGAAATATTTCTCGTAATAAATGAGAGACTATGTGAAGGGTCCACGGAAAGACCAACGGAATTTTGAAAAACCTGAACATGTGTTTCAGGTTTTTCAAAATTCATCCCATAAGCAAACGTATTCTAATAGGTAGCTCCGATAATTTCTGATAACAACTGTACCCAGTCGAGCCGTACGAGTATATGGATGGTACCTAAAACCTCTGGTGCCTTTCGACCGCAACGACACCCGGTTCTACCATCCGAAGAAGGAGAGCCCTCACACTAAGATCGAAGTTATCATACGAACGTTAAACCCCAAAACAACTAAAAAAACTTAAATTATTAAAAGATTACATTTTTTCAAAGGAAACTTCTTCATTTACATATACAAAATAAAAAGAGTGTATATGGGCGCTACAAATAAGTACGTAATATTGTAAAGTCTATTTTTTTATTACCTTACCTTATGCCAGAGTGGATGGTTATTATTTGTAAATTTATGTGCTGAAATTTACTGTAAAATATAAATAAACATTCACCTCATTCACCTCACCTAATATTAAATTTCTCTGTGGTTGTACCCCCAACGTCCATTTTTGATGTTTCCCAGGAATAAGTGTACCTAAAAATTTGAGAATCACGAGTTTACAAATCCCGGTTTTTTGATAGATTTATTATTATTGATATCATTTCTGAAATTAAAATTCTTAAACCAAAAATTTAATATAATATTTTGCATATCCGTTTTGTTAAGTACAAGTAGTACCTACCTACGTTTTTAAAATGTGTAACCAATTAATAAACGATGAAATTGGCGATTTTTATGTCTCAGTAAATTGGGATTTCCCAGTTTAAAAAAATGATTACAACCGTCAATAGTAATACCCTTGTGTCTTGTCGTAATATTCTTTAGCTATAGGTACGTGATAGGTATTTTGAATAACTTTAGTCGTAATTATTTTTTATCTTGTAGTTAATCAAATCAAGTTTTCCACGCCTATTATCTTATTATTCACGGTGAATAACAACATGAATGTGAACATTCCAATTTCTTTTGTAGATCGTTCCGATGATAACATCTATTAAAGTTGAAAGTGGTCAATTTCAATGCATTGAGCTAATAATACTTCCGTTATGTTTCTTTTAAGTAAGTATCTATATCAGTCCAGTGCTGGACAAAGGCTTCACCTATTATCTATGCGCATGGATTGGATGCAATAGGAGGTACCTAAATACCCATAATCGCCACGCTAGGCAAGCGGGTTGGCGGTCTCAGTAGTGTGTCCACTATGATGACGTTGCTGCCCATAATCAAACTTCAATAAGTAAATGCTGTCGTGATTCACTTCAATCCCTGAGTCGCCTATTACGACACCCATGGGAAGAGTTGGGGTTGTGACAAATGTATTCTGAATGCCTTCACCACACGGCCAAATACGAGTATCTCTTATTATAAGGGGGGAAGGGTACCCACGGAAGACCAGCGCCAGGGTCCTCAAGGGTGTCTAGGCATGAAGCTGAGTGTGGACCTTTTCAGTTACGCTTTACAAATGTGTACCACCGTCATTGTGATTAGTGTTAAATTAAGCGTTCTGAATAAAGTTCTATTCTATTCTATAATTATTTTTTTCTCAAACATGCAATGAAATGTTGTAGTTACGTGCCTAAAAAGTGGCCGGGAAGTACCTCGTTGCCAGCCTAGGCCGGCAAGTGCCTCTTTTTTAATTTTCATTTGACATAGGGTTATGACCTGGCATCTTGGCTTTTAGCCAATAATTATCTGTAAGTAATATTAGTATACAAAAAATGATTGGCAAATTTTTACAGTTATAATTAGGTATTTAAATTATATAATTTAAAATAAATGTGCAATAACTACTCAAAATAATATTTAAAAATCAGTATTATACGGCGCGATCCGTCGGCCGCGATCACCGCATGCGATTAATTGGACCCAACCGACCGCGTCGTCTAATACCGCTTTTTAAAAGTAAAAATTTGCAACTTTCAAACAGGTCAATCTTAAAAAAAAATTAGGTGTCGGTGTCGTATTTGACTTTTGTTGTGTTTCAAAGACTTAGTTATTTAGTTGACTTATAATTTCTTAGAAAGAAGATACATTTTTTTGTTTCATTTCATTGCATGTTTGAGAAAAGCATTATACATACCTCGGCCATGAAGTGACGGGTTGCCGTCCGAATACTATCCGGCCTCGCTTCGCTCGGCCGTCTACATATATTCGGCCGGCAACCAGTCACTTCCCGGCCTCGGTAGTAATGTACTATTACTTCATCGCCACAAAAGGAAGCACAATGTATGTTGTAGGTAAGTGTTTCAATGAAATAGAAAAAAGTAAATTTCGGTAACCAAGACGGATACTTTATATGAATTAGAAGTGATAAATCTATCACGTACCTAACGTTTGTCCCGATATTCCCGATTAGGGAAGGGTCCCGGTTCTGAATCTGTATGGCAAGAACCGGGAATTCCCGGTTCCGGTACTGTATTTGTATAGAAACTATTAGAAAGCCAGTACCAACCGCCCACCCTATTCCCGATTGACTGACCGATCATCAACGCCCAGCCGAAACGATTGAAGGGAGATAGTTGAAATGTATATCTCGACTAATAAGAAGGGATTTTAGAAATTGTCATGTCAGGTGTGGACTTTGCTGATACGAATATCTATGAAGGTATACTTTTTTAATTGTGTCATTTTTAGTTTTCACATATCAGCTTTAAAAGAATGAAGAAAACCTTCAGTTTTATCGTTGAAGTTATGTTATTCTTCAATTGTGAAAATGTAATTTAGACTCCTAAAGTATATGGACTCAACAATTTTTAACTTTGATTGCCAGTACAAAGTTGTACGACGAGTTACTTCAATATGAGAAATCACAGCGCGTATTCACTTCAATCAAACTTCAAACTCGATACACTCCCTTCTTAGAAAACTTTCAGAAGTTAATAAGAAGTTCCCCATTCAATGCTTGAAACTTTGAATATCTTATCTTTTGATACAAGTTTGTTTCGTTTCTTACGAGAAGTCGCAGTAAGGGGTCGAAGTACGTAGAATATATCTAATTTATTTATAGGCTCTATAAAATTTTCTAGCGACTTGGCATAATATTATTTAAACGTAGGGCATAATATACCTACTGATCCATTAAAATAAGTTAACAAACTTATTAAAAAAAAAAAATAATAATAAACTATGTGATACAGATCATAAAAAAAAGTTAACAAACTAAAATGACTTGTGGGTACGGCGAGGGTAATGGCAGGTATTCCATGAGAATATAGTTAAACTAGGCTCTTATACATTTTCGTACAAGTTGTTTTTGTTGTATTTCTACTTAAGTGGGGAAAACGCCAACCTCGCAAGGCCCAATGTCCTAGTTTTAGGACAACAACATTTATCCATACCGGCCCATGACGCCATATTTTTCAAAGAAACATGAATTTTATTTTGTAGTTCCCAAAATTAAAAATATAGTGACCTTTTTTCAGGACACTGGGATATTATTTAACTTGTCCTAAAAATAGAATGGGCCTTACGAGGTTAAATGCCCATTACCTATTCGTTTCTAAAATTCTCGAATAGGTATATTGTTACAAAAATTGACAATGAGTCGTTTTTGTAATCGTGACCTTTGTTTCATTGTGTGTTTTGTGTCAGACGAAGGAATCATATAATCCTACCACCTATATAGGAACATAATTACATAATTACGGGGTTAAATAGCTTGAAACTTGCTTTTAAACCTCTTAACCTCAAATCTAATACGGCACGTTCAATCAAACCTAATGCAGCTATTAAAATAAGCACAAAAAACCAATCCAATATTGGCGAGCAGCTGCCAATTTCATGGACCATTAGTGTTACGCTGCGTCAATCCTCTTCAACCACTCTTTCAATTTCAACCTTAGTAGAAAAGTAACAAAGTTTATTTTCTGATCGAAACTTCATGACTGCGGTTGACATGCTTGGCGTCATAATGCTCGATTAATAGTTGGACTTTCCAGTGAAGAAGATAAGGTTGAAAATGCCTTGTTTATTTGAGATATTATGTTTGGATTGGATGTCGGTGAATTTTGGGTGATTAAATCAAAGGTGGCGATATTAATTGTGGTTATTGTTGGGTTCGTTTTTACGGGGTGTTATTGAGTGGGCAGATACTGTTAGTATTTGAGGTGGTTTATTTGCTTTTAAGTCACAAGCTCCCTGCATTGATTAGTAGTTATAGTTACGCCTCCTCACATTATTAAGTAGATAAGTGAAAAAGTTTTTTTTTTTTTTTTAAAGTAGATAATTTCAAAGGAAATATGAATATTTTAGAATTATAACTAACGTGAGACTCAAACATATTTAAATATTTATCTAACTGGTTACTCACGTAATTTAAGTCGATAATTGCTCGACATGTTTCGATCCATTTAGAAATAAGAATAAGAAGACGACGAGGGCGGTATCCATAATAGATCATCTTAAACATAAACATTGTAATAAACTTATAGGTTGTTTCGTTGGCATAAAAAATCATGAGAGTAGATATTGCTTTGTGATGTTTGTATGGAATACCATAGACAATGTATTTTTTTTATAATTTATCTACAGGTATGATATACAATATATCGGAAAAATTATCTTAATGCCATGTGGTAAGATTGAACATGTTTTGATAGAAATCGTTAGGAAAAAGTGGTCAGACAAGCTCTTTTGGTGCACCCTTCATTTTATTAATCATGCATCCATTTCATGGTGCGTTAGAAAAATCCCCTAATACCCCCGTATCGTTCACAAACACGTCACTACCTGTTCCAGCAGTAAATCAGATTACCCTCTCGGCAGTGTCTATTGCGAACCACGATCAAAGTTCCCTCCCTGTCAGACTTATGGACGAATCCACAAGCGCGAGAGAGCTGCATCATGTCGATCATGGTTCGCGGTAGACCCTCAGATTAGCCCTCTCTGTGTCGGCCCCCAAAGTTTAGCCCCCTGCTGACGAACGTGGAAGTGTGGACATCACTCGCACATGTCGTTAATGTCATTAGCTGTCAGGCTTGTTTTACTGTTTACGTAATATTTACGGCCTGTTGCATATCCAATAAAATATATCTGCCAGATAAATATTATCTTATCTTTTCTTTTATATCCTTGAGGAAAAGGATAGTAGTTTTATCTGATGGATATATTTATATGGGGATTGTGGAACAGAGGCCCTACCGCGAACCATGAACGAAGTGTTGCCTCTCCCTCACACACGTGTTTCGTACGTAAGTGTGACAGGGAAGCAACACTTCGTTCGCGATTCGCGGTAGGGCCTCGTGTATGTACAGTCAGGGCATAAATATATATACGATTTTAAACCTTATGCTCCAGACATAAGTAAAAAAGCGTACAGATATTTTTGCCCTTGACTGTACACTAAACTAATTGGAACCCTTAGGCCACTCTAGAACCATGTCAAAATGACAAGTGGTGGGATTTCTTGCAATTTGAATTTACTTTTACTTTGTCAGTGCCTTAGTGGCCTAGGGTTCTAAGTTCCAACTGGTTGACTACACTTAATTAATGCCTATTAGCTGGTTAGCGACCTAGCTAATTATAACAGTCACATATTTTGGATTCAATAATGGGCGGATGAGAAAAAATGTAAAAACAGTCCAAAGGAAAATTTTAAAAACGACAACAAAATAAAAATCCGCCCCAATATATAATTTCAGATAAAACAACATGGTGAAAATTCAAGAACTATAAAGTAAGATCTCAGATAGAGACACCCGCGACAACAGTGCCTGTGATTATCTTTTTTGATACACCAACCAATATATTATATGTGTATAGTTAACCATAGACGGGACGTGACGTGTCACCTGCGAACAGGGACCGGAACCGGTATTTTACAAAAATCTGGAATTAGCCCAATATTTTATAATGTTTTATACTCTTTGTGTCCAATATTTTAAGTAATTTACAATATCATATTTTAAAATTACTCCATTAACTTACAATTTATATACCGAAGAGCGAAAAAAAACCGTTATTTTCGTATGGTTCCGGTTCCTGCCTGCGACCATGGGTCTTAACATAACCGAAACGTCAGGGTAATACATAATTAACGTAAGTTTACGCGATTAAATCCCGTTTTTCGTTATAATATGAGTGATAATATCATCGTGAAAGTTTAAAATAACTAACCGATTCTGTCTGTGAAAGGCATTCCTATAGTGTGGCTTCCTATTCTCTTAGAATCACACCTCCCATCCATTCCCAGTGCTTTTTTCATATTTACGTCTATCAATATTTACTTCATCGTTAATCGTAATGTGATATAGACACGTTGCACAAACACTACGAAAGAACATAATATTTTAATTAAAAATAACGCAACCACTCCGTATTAGCCAAACAAAAATGACCTTTGTATCTATGTAGCACGAGCCTTTTAAAAGTTGATTGCTGACCTGAATTTACTTCCTGAACGGTATAACTTTCTCTTGTCATAGTAATGAAAAATGACATTGTTAGGCTTAAAGTAATGTTATTTTTTCAATGATCTTGTAAAGTAAAATGCGAGCTTGGGAAAGTTTGCATGTGCAATGAGGTTCGACGTAACGAGGCCGTATCAATGGTTATGTAAACTTGTAAACCGACTCTTGTTTGTTCCATACGGCGTGAGACACGAAATGTAGTTATAGGTATTTATTTTATTTGTGTTATAGAGAATCTACTAAGCTAAGCAACCAAGTTATCCAAAGATTCTCGTGTATACATTCGTCACTAGAATACAAAAATAAATTTAAACTAACCTAAAAACTTGCATCATTCCATAATCACGCACTTTTATTATTTTTAGACTTTTGTACCTCTAGTCTTTTATTGTTGGTTTTATCACCTATTTAAAATTTAAAAGCTTGAGTACACAATCACATACATTTTTGGTTAAAATCGTTGATATTTATTGGTATTAACGTAAAAATATCTGAAAACGTGTATCACGTGATTCACGATATGACTGAGATGTCGAGTGCCTTGCAAAGTCAGCTACATTTTTTTTAGATTCTACTGACCGATGGTATAATTAATATAATTATTTAGGGGGATGGAACGGCGGTCGTAGTTGAAACGTGTAAGTTGAAAAGTTTTGTAATATTGTATATTCATTTGTTGGCACTGTGAAATTGACTACTGTAGGTTCCGTTACCGATTCTTTATTAAATTTAAATGTAAGATTGCATAACACTACCTATAGTGGCCTATAATTATGTTCGTGTGGTGACGGCAGTAAGAATAGGTACATTAGACCTATACTTGGAAACCACACTTCGCAGGCTTTCGGTAAGCAGTCTGTTGAGTTTGGTTTCCCGGCGTTGGCAGTACTAAATTATTAATATTATAGCGATAAGGGTATTAAGGCCGGAATTGCCGTAAAAGTTGATAATTAAAAAGGCAAACCGCGTCCCTAATTAAGTAGGTGCTTAGGGTAAATCTGCCAATTACCGCCCCTTTCTGCTCGTATCGTTGTCACGGTGTTCGCTGGGGGCAACTTATTATTGTGCTCATCCACCACTTCGTTGAAAATAAAAACAGCGTGTGTATTTTAGTTAGTTAGTTATTCCGGGCTTTTACCGCAAATCGACATCCATTGTGCCTTTTTTGCGTGATAGCGAGGTAGCCCTATTCCAACCATCCAAGCTCCTCCACGAAACTCAGTGTATGTTTCAGATTGCTAAATGCCTCCTTTAATGTGTTCGGAGTCTCTAAGTGCCTACTCCTGTATACCTCTACATGTTTACATTCTAGAAGAATATGTTTTGTTGTTTCCTCCTCTTCCATGCAGGCCCTGCACAATTGCACATAGGGCTATCTGTTTTGCCCATAAAGTTAGTATCCGCGCTAGCGCTTAATAGAGAAAGGAAGCGTGGGAAAGGGAAGCCACCAGTCATATGACTATTACACGAGTGCAAAAGAGATAGAAAACAATCCCAAAAGCGTACCCACTTTCGAAGTGACATATCAGCCGTATCAGCCTACTTGACGGAGACTGTTATTTAAAAGTGATTTTATATTTAATTCCAGTAACAAGTAAATTTACACAAATAATTAAACCGACATGGTATCGTGTAGTGTAAAGGATTGCCCTGTTACCCACCGAAGAAATGACGGCAAACACTCGTTTCACAGGGAAATATGATTTGCCGGTTGATTGTTTTCAAACGAGATTTTGTCGATTTAGTAGCATAAATCGTGTAAGTTATCACTTTCTAGCATTCATTGTTAGTTGTCCTATCACTGTGCGCTAATAATTTATCACAATAGTTAATACTAAAGGATATTTTGTGTAAAAATATAAATTGTCACGCTACGCTAGAGCTTGACTAAATGTATAACTACCAATATCGATATTCGTTCGATAAACATACCTAATCAGTCTATTACATAACAACGCCGTCATAGTCCCAGATTTTAAATACGAATGTGTATTTAACAAACTTGAAGGACCTTACTATGTTTTGTGAGATTTTTTTGATAATATACGATTTTTATTATTTCTGTTAAATTTAAGGGATAGGTCAGGTAATAAGTTAACACACGTTTGCAATTTGTAATTCGACACCCTCAATTCACATTGTACTATAAAACTTATAGCAAAAAAACGAAGATAAAAAATACCATGTTGTCGATAAAACAGTCAAATATCGATAGATAATTGCTCTGTTGTAATAGGCAACCCTATTCCTGACCACACATAGACAAATTTACGCACACACTTGCGTTTGGTTTTTGGTTATTCTTTTAATCGTTGTCGATCATTCTTTGTCATTTTAGTTCTGTGGTTTAGCCCATATTGTGCAGGTGTTTGTTTAGTGTGTTGTGTCCCGTGATGCGTGTGTATTTTATACGGGCGAATAATTAATCCGGCTATAATATCTGATCTTACGAATCGTCTAAGACCAGCCGTACACCTGTAAGTTCTTACGTAAGGTATAGGGACGGGGCTATACTAAGGAATGAGATAGTGATATTCACCTCTCATTCCTTAGTATAGCTCTGTCCCTATAACTTACGTAAGAACTTACAGGTGTATGGCTGGTCTAAGATAATCATTTCATTAAATTTTGTTGTTAATTGGATGTAATGATTTTTCTAAAGTGCAACCCAGCAGCAATGTATCCAACTCCAACTGACATGACACTCGTATGACGTTTAGATACTTATGTCTACGTTAATTAATGTGGCAACAGTGGATGCAAAACATTGCGTGCTCAATTATTTTGTATGACAAAAATACCTTAATTACTTAAAAAAATTATGTAAACAGGTTTCCTAGGTCCGATAGTAATCGTCATTAAAATATTCGCCCGTATCAGATACACACTCTGTAGTCTGTATTAGGTAGTACGTATTTCTGTACAATTATCTCATGACATTGACGTTGACGTTGGTGATCTTGATCGTTTTTTCTTTAGTATATGACATCCAATATTTATATTAATTTATCTCATGCCATTTATTTATATTATTTTTATTTATTGCGGCTGTTACGTTAAGAGTTTTGTTAGAATTAGTTACAAATGTAGCACATGCAACTAATGTGTTAAACTCAAATTATTATAATATTTCAGTAGCCCTCTTAACCTTACCACTGTGTCGCGATAAGTTACAATTTACAATTTTTCTGTTTGCCTTTCTTTCTAGCCAATATGTGCGTGCGTTAGAGAGGCATACAGCGAAATTGTAAAATGTAACTTTTTAATAATTATTTAATACTGGTAGTACCAGCTGTATCTAATGAACTGGTTCTAAATGTTACATAGCTGTTAACGTAACTGATTGTACTATTTCATAATTCCCCCTCTTTCGGTCAAATCGCAAGTGCGATTGAGGCAGAGGTAGGTGAAGATACAGATATTCAGCATGTGTACGCATTTTGTCTATACAAAATGGCCGGTTAGTATGAAACCACGTCCAGCTTTCCACACGCGTCCTTACGCTTTTCATACAAAACGGCCAAGAGACAAATTGCATAGACCACCGATCATCAGAAATTGATCGGTATAGCCCAGAAGGTCCACCACGAATACCGACAATAGTTGTTGAGTATCTGTCTTTGTCACTTCCGTTACGCCTCAATCAGAGTGTCAGAGACAAATGCTCGAAATACGATTTTCGTTGTTCGCAGTAAGCCTCAGCGGCCCTACCGCGAAAAACTAAATTCTTATACCTATTTCGAGGATTTGTCTCTCTCACTCTAATGACGCCTTCGTTTGAGTGACAGAGAAAAATCCTCGAAATTTACGAATTTCCATTTTCGCAGTAGTATGCCTGGCCGGGAGCGTTCCCGGCGATCCCATAATCCCCCGGGACCGCGGGGTTTCCTTTTAAACGGACTACGGACGGAACGGGATTAGCGTCGGTTATTGCTGTGGAATTTTGATAGGGACTTTGCGAGTGTGGACCTGTGTGCGTGCGTTTAATTTGAAAGAGGAGTTTTGTTTTAGGTCGGGTTAGGCCATTTACGCGAGGTAACACGAATAATTAATGTTTAAAAACAAATGGACTTAACCAGTCAACAAAGTGTTAGTTGCCTAATCCTAAGTAGATCGTGGAAAAATACCTAGGTATACACGGAACGTATTACCTACTATTTTTATTTATTAGGGCTACCAGAGAGAGACGGGAGGATTGAAATATACCTAGCCAGTTTAAAATATTGCCAATTTTACTATATTTACTTAATAGGTAGATCTATAGGAATATCAAGTGATATTTTGTACCAAGGAGTTTTCAAAAAACGAGGGTATGTACGGAATATCATTTGATTTACACAAGTGCTTTACGGTAAAGGAAAATACAGTGAGAAAATCTGTGAAGAAATTCAGGTGTATGAGAAGTCCCCAACAAGAAGGTATTACTGGCTCAGCGTTGAGATCGGGACTTACGCAAAATAGGTACGTTGCTTAAAATGGCCAGAATATAATACAATAGGTAGATATCTACATACATTATTATCTTTATTACCTTGTCATAAATTCAGGGGACGCTAACCTTGTTTATTAAGTTCGCTAAAAGTGGAGTACGAATGTCTCAAATCGACATCGTTTTGACTCGCCTTGTCTATGTACAAAATTAGCACATCAATTATTTATTTATCAAAATCTATATAATCTACTTCTAGATAAAAACCTTAATAGATGTACAGATAGACTACTTTAAGAGAGACGTAGAATTATTATTATTATCAGAATACCTATACTCCCGCTTTACGCTAGTATTCGTACCTCAAGATTTTCCCTAACTTTACAAGGCAAACGTTTTGGTTGATCGATGCAGAGGGACCAATCCCCTAATATTAGCCAAATGCTTTGACGGAGAGTGCTTAATTTCTGCCTTGACAAGCAGCAACACGTTTCTGCTCTTTTCTGTTCCCAAACTTTGCGCAGCTGTCCAAAGTTAGCTAGAAGTTGGAACTCACATGGAAGTTTGAGAAACAATTATACTTCCTACTTGTTTGTTTCAGATTGTTCGGAATGATTAACTGTGCGATGAGCAAAGTTTTGTTTTATTCTCCGTTTTGATATGAAAGGACTTGAAGTCTGTTACAGAAAATAGATCATTTCAAGCGAGCCTGTGCGTTTACAGGCAATACAAGCTCTAAGATAAATTATATTAAACAACCTGTAATAAATTGTTGCGTTCGTTTTTACTAGGTGCCGGTTTCCCTAAAGCTTGTTATTTGTAATACAAGTGGAAAAATAATTTTAACACTAAAAACCAGGGACTTTCGCTTGTATTACAAGTTACAAGATTTTGAGAAATAGGTTCCTTTAATAATAACTGTACTATAACAATTATTTTGTCTTCTAAGTATTAGACTATAGTCTTCTGTAAGGTGGATGAAGTAAGCGTTGGATCACTATGAAAACAAGGGAAGCTCGTTTTATTTTATTGAAGGAAAAATAAAATGCCTAACAACATGTGAAAAAATTAATCGAGTATGACGAGCTATCAAAAAACGGCCCATTAATGACGAAGAATAACCTCAAACCGTTTATCTTACTACTAATTCCCTTCACCCAATAACCATTTGCGTATACAGCAGAAAAGTACCTCATTATCTTTGACAAATAAACAGATGGCATCTACGGGCATAATAGTTATTGTTCCTGTCATTTAACATGATGGATCACCTCAGATGCCTTTCGGGTTCAGCGATGCCCCGTCAATTAACGATCACTGAAAAACAGCTATAAAAATAATGATGGGGCACTTGAAACGATCCAATAGCGAATTTAATGATGGCTGGCAAAGTGTGTCGGGTATTTTAGAAATAATGATCTGTGGTGAAGAACCCAGAAATATATTCCGGAATATCCTTTTTTGTGAGGATTACACGGAGTTTTCTTAAATTTATTGTAATTGCGGAAACTGTCCAAATCCTTGAAATTTGCAGATTTCAAAATTCGCGTTAGACGGTACCGGGAGTAAACGGCAAATATATCCAGCTCAGTCCCATTTTAGCTTGGCAGTCTTGACACCAACGTCCACAATACTATTTTTCTTGAAACTTTACGGATTTAAATGTTCGTCAAATAACTATTAAAAATATCCCTTTGTTTTTTTCATTGACAATTTCAGACCTTGTCTAATATTAGCTCAATACAGTAAACACAGCTTTGCAATTATAAACGAACAAATCAGCCGATAAGAGCTTCGCTCGTGATCCAAAGAATGTAATATTTTCTCATAGACAATAGGATGAAGAATGCTATAGCTGTGCTATCTGGAAGATAAATCAGTGTTGGATAGATCACATTCCGCGCAGGAATAGCCGGCTTTATATCAGAACTGGTAGATCTACAACTACCGTGCGCTATTGGATTTATGAGTATTGGAGATAGTATAAACATTTACAGTCTTATTAATAAACATGGAATAAAGTAGGCATAACTTTAATCCGAGGTGTAACTGAAGATTAGTGAATTTCAATATTAATAAATGTAGAGTAAGCAGGGAGTATACTAATCTGGCTTTACACTCGTAGTAAAAGTTAAACCTAGGTACAACCTAGTTTAACGACGGAGTAAGCATAGAGAAGCTGTCGTATTTAAACATTTACTTTTCGATATCTGTTTTTTTTTCGGCCATCGCATATGACTTATTCGTTGTGCAAAGAAAATGGACCGCGAATATTTTATTGACGATTTAAGGGACTTAGATGAGTTAAATGAGGCGGGGGACGTAATGACATTATTGAGGCATGTAAAATTTTATGAAATATGAAAAACTCCGCTGGAAGAACTACGTGAAAATAAGTTTAAATCAAAATACAGATTTTTTCGATCTACCGCATCTTTTATCATCGACATGGTAAAAAATGACCTAGCTGATGATTCAAGAGGTGGCTTTATAGCACCACATCTGAAAGTTTGGAGTATGGAAACAAAGGTTTCAGTGTTTGCTGAGAGGATTTACCACAAAATTGGAAAATACAAAATTATATATTGTTGCATTGGTACTGGCAGCTACTACTGCACAATATTGTAATGCACAGACACGATCTGGAAGAAGATGAAGCGAATGATGACACCACCGTCCCAGTAACACCAGCAACCAACAACAACAACAATGGATTTTTAAAGAAGTGTAGTATTTAATTTGTTATGTGCAGTCAAGGCCAAATATGGAATAGTCTAAAGTGTCAAAAGCATGTATACATGGACTTTTCGCCTTAGTAATAATGTCGATAGGTAAATATATATATTCTTGGAACTTTGTGGTGAAAACATATTGGTGACCTTGACTGTACATTATTAATATACTTATTGCCCTATTTTGTAAATAAAAGTATTTTTTATTTTTCAACATATGATTTATTTATAATTAATAATATATATTATAATAGGTATATACAATTATAAAAGGTTAACTTAAATCTAATACTTATAGGCCCTTGAATGGAACAAAATGGTACTCTCTGCTTAGCGTCTTATAATTTTAACATAAATTAATACGCAAATTAATCTATATAACATCATAGTATGTTATTTATACCTACTCAACTAAGGATTGAGAAATTCACGGGACTTTTTTATTTACAAAAGTTCCCTCTGCAATATAGCACATCGTAACTCCTCCCTGTGATTTTCCATTTTAATGTTGTGCTCTTCAACAGCCATTTCCATTTTAATTTTATGCTCTTCATCAGCCAATTCCATTCTCCTGACATTCTTAAATTCTAGGCCAGTTTTAACTTGTCGCAGTCAATGATATAATAAGTAAAGATATGTTACACCGGCTCTAAAATTGAAGCGCGCAGATTGTGATAATTCTAACAATCGCTCTTAGTTCTACTCAGACCACCGTGAGGTGTGTACCACTGCCGAGTTCTCGCAAATCACATGAACTGCGCCCTAAAATGTCATTTTATGTTATACAATAGTGAAAACTACGAAATAAAATGCAAAAATGCCCTTAACATCAAACATCATGCGCAATTAAACTGAATTATATATTTTTTTAAATTTTACTATTTATTGAAAATAAATAGGACGCCATTTTGACGTTTTTGAAAGGCTTTGAGAAAAAGACAAGCTTATGCTGTTTAAGATCAAGAGTAACAGAGATAAAACAATGTTTATCAATAACAACCTTAAGAATGCACACGCAAATGTCAAATGCTAGTTGTCTCTTTTTTATTTATTAAATACGAGTATATGTATTTTGCCATCTCTTTTACGCATTTTGAAGTATGAAGATAGGTGTATGTCAACTGTCAATAAATCGTAGGTGTATGATGTGAAGTATTTATTTCGCTCATTTTGTTAGAGTATAACGTATCTTTACTTATAATCATTGGTCGCAGTGACAATAGTGTGAACTGAAATTTTAAATTGTTCTTATTACATTGTATATGAATGTATTGTACATAATATTAACACCGGACAGGGCTTTACACAGTAGTAAAAGTAGAATAAATACTATATGAGGGTGTTCTTATTAATGCTTCTATAACAATCAAATGGGGCATGGTTCTCCGGCTACTGCATCCGAGAACGAAACTGCAGACAAATCAAAATTACTTGACTTATTTAATATGAACTTGCTCCCATGCGTTCGTTTTTAGTTTATTCGAGTGTTTGTGTCCACGCTTCTATTTTCAATAATGTGCGTAATCTTTGAGAACGAAGCGAAATAATTGCTGAAATTATAAAAGAGACAAGTAAAAAACAGCCACGGGAAAAAATCATACAGTAACCATCAACGTAAGTAATTTACCCTTTCTTCTTCATCCCAGTTGAATGATCTAATGCGTTTCTGGCTCATTGTTAATATAATAATTAAAATTTTCCACCAAATATCCAACACCAATAATCAAAATTGCCGGTGAAGTTTGTAATGTCAATATAAAAATGTCATCTGTCGTTCATTTCATTCTGTAGTTCACTCTTTATACTTTTTAATTATGTGGGGTTGCCATAACATTCGTGTTAATCCTGGTGTAAGGAACGTATTGCTACGCCAAGGCTACTCGATGATTAATAACGATCTTATTACAAAGTTAATCCTTACTTACTCCCGGAGTAGCTAGTCCAGGTGTAACGGTAGATTAGCTTTGAAATAAGCGATTTTTATTAATAAGACTGTTAAGGTGAATTGGATATACCTACTTTATCCACGAATTCTTCATGTCAGCAAAAGTAAAAACATGACGTATAGGTAAATTCACCAAAGCTGGCACGAATGGAATGAATGAAATAAATAAATAAATAATAAATAAATAATAAATAAATAAATATCTTGGGACATCTTACACAAATCAACCTAGTCTCACGGTAAGCTCAATTAAGGCTTGTGTTGTGGGTACCAGGCGACGATATATATAATAGATAGATACATATAGATACTTAGATACATACACAGCCATGACCAAGGAACAAACATTTGTGATAAATAAATACACAAAGAATGCCCTCGCCGGGATTCGAACCCGGAACCTCCAGCTTCGTAGGCAGGGTCACTACCAACTAGGCTACAGAGGCTGACAAAAATGAATGAAATGAATGACATCTATCATTGTGTGTATGCGGCCGTGCAATACCAACCTGTATCTACTGTCATTTTGACATCCACACGTAGATACATTCTGTCACTTGCTCGACCCATTCGTGCCAGCTTTCGTGAATTTATCTGTATCGTTGGAGTGGCTTGGCAGACAGATATTCAAATTTTGATAAATAATTATTTTTAAGAGTGGTATTTGTTTTAATACCTTTTTAAATTTCCGTTCCTTGATGCTTAAACATCTATGTTATAATAATTTCGACGATATCAAAAGACTAGGTACTTTACTCTGTGTAGCTAGAAAACTTTGGGTTAAAGTGGAAAAATTGCTTGGACTGACACTTTTGGATTAAACATTAAGTAAGTACCTACTTATGATAGCTTGGTTAATTAAGAGAATACATATGTTATAATATTTAAGTCCAGTATTAGATAGGTACCTACACCTACTACTACTACCTGGGCCAAAAATACCAACTCGCCCCTTTCCAATCCCTTCTCTTCGTGCATGACCCGAAACTGCCCCGAATCCTTGCCGATTCCGTTTCATGAAACCAACGTTTTTTCGTTTGTGGTTCATTTCGATTATTTTCTAGCTTTTCGCATACACTGTGTAAAATATTATTTCATTTTTTTTTATAAATCCAACTTTACTCTGATCAGTGTGGCGGAATGTAAAACGGGGCAGAAATGTTTCATTAGACTGCTGTTAATCAGTTAAGTAATTAGAAACTCCCTAGCTTAATCGTTTACTAAGCCCATTAGGAGCAGGCTGCCTGCAAAACTAGGGGTCTTAGATTCGATACCGGTTAGCCCCGGTTATTTTATATTATAAAACGAGTATTCAAAAATGCGCATGTCTTGTAGAATACAAAATGCTATATACTCCTATGTTAAACAAATCAATTCCGTGAGCACTTTTATGTGTATGGTTACTCCATACCTACAGTAGGAGCACAATCATAGTAAATATTCCAAGTATGTACTATTGTTATTAACTATGGCCGTGTGGTGACGGCAGTAAGAATATCTTTGTTACCACCCCAACTCTTCCTGTGGGTGCCGTAAGAGTCGACTATGGGATTGAAATATCAGAGACCATTCTTTGAAAGAAGACTGATGATGGGCCGCAGCGTCATCACTCATCAATGTCATCATAAAGGTGCATTTAGACCAAACGAGCATTCGCTCATTCTATCCCCCACTCTACGAAATCAACGAATTTCGACGAATCACGTTTTTGTGTAACGAACGAATTTCGTAGAGTGGGGGATAGAATGAGTGAAAGCTCGTTTGGTCTAAATGCACCTTTATGATGACATTGATGAGTGATGACGCTGCGGCCCATCATCAGTCTTCTTTAGACACATTACTGTGATCGCCAATCCGCTTGCTCAGCGCAGTTGATAGGCAGAGGCTTACGCCCAGCAGTGGATTGAGATGCGCTCACGATGATGATGATGATTATTATTAACTTAACCGTCCTTAACTTGGATTCAAGAACAACCGCTCGTACTGAATAAATAATCACATGTTGCTATAAATAAAAAAACGCCGCCACTAACTTAACACGCCGATATGGGCGATGCGTAAAAAATAAATTGTCCCAAATCGAGAACGCAGCGGGCGCCTGCGCAGCGTTTGTTCCATTCAGTACGATTTCTGATAATCCGGGTGGGGTAGTGCTACCGTTCAGGAAATTAAACATACTTTTGTGACATAATTTTTTAACCTAGAATTGCCATGGTTTCCATATGGACCTTCCAAATAGGTAACCTAAACCTTCATAATGACTTTACTCACGTACTCTTACAATTATTATAATATGTAAAAAAATGTAGGTATCCCAAACCTAGCATTTATTTTTCGTATTCCATTTCGTAAATTTTACTAAGGCTATAAAAAATAGTGACGCAATGGTAGAAACATTCTTGGTACGGAGTTTTTTCGCCCTATCGTTAGTCTAGTTATTTGTCTTTTTTTAGGTGCTTTAGTGTCGCATGCAACCACAAGAAAACATTTGTTTTTTGTCTTCTTTATAACATTCCTGTTAACAACACGACTCTAATATTCTATGTTTTTACTTACTTGTAAAATGTTTACTTGCCTAAGACACAGGGCAAATAATCCTAGTTTAGGCACATGCAATAGTTATCATCTTTTATATAATAATGTACTATACGCCTGCGGGGACAGGTTTACGGATATCACATCTATTGATGTGCCCGTGAATGGGTTGGATCAGGTGTACAGCACAGCAAATTTCTCCAAAGGGGCTCTACCTGTTGGATCTATATCCCCGCGCAAGTCTATAAAAAAACCGAGATTTGTAAGCCCGTGTTTCTCAAGGATGCGCTATGTTAACATTGAGTCTATATTAATTCGCATAATTTATTACGTTTATTAGAATTAAGATTGTTAAAATAAATAATTCTTCTTAATATAAATAAATGCTTAATAATTTGAACAGTAAAAATACCCCATTCCCAACACTCGCGACTGGTTCTCGTGGGTGTCTAGAGGTATCGATTGATGCCAGACAGAGCGAGCACCATCCCGTCTCACCCGAGGGAGAGCGGGATGGAACGTCTTCCGAGAACAAGATAGCATCAAGCCGGGAAGAGCGAGAGGTTGCGCCATTAATAAAAGATTTTTTTAAGGTTCCGTAAGGTATGTGATCGGAACCTTATTAATAGGGATGTAGACTGTAATTATAATAAATTATTTGAAATACTGAATCAGTAGCCGCACAATGATAACTAGGGGTCGGAACTATCGGTGCTAAACTTTAACAAAACTTGTCAAGTCGACATGAAAGAGCACATACATTCATAAAATATACGTATCTACACACCCAAACATTTTAAGTTCAAGATTCCAAGATAGGGAATAAAATTGGATACAGATTTTTTAATAATACCCATTCGTATTTTACTCGGCTAAAGTGTTGCCATAATGTCGATTTTGAAGTTTTGTTAAAGTTTGCACGGTTTTTGTTTATTACACAATATGCACGACATAATATACGAAGAAATTATTATTAAAATGTATATTGCAGTAATTTTTGTACAGAATGTATGTAATAAATTGGAAAGAACTTAAAAGAGTTGGTCGTTTGGCAGTATACAGACGTGACGTCATTTCTGTGTATTTCATACAAAACTTCATAATGGCGATAGTTTTGACAGTTTTAAAAAAGATGTTGATTTGACAATATTCATCATGCTTATTGTCTCCGCTGTCTCTGTTTTTCACCGTGCTGTAACTCAAAGACCAATTGATCAGTAGAATTGACATTTAATCTACATTGTACCAAACCTGCTACGTTGGGTTTCCGGGCGAAGCAAGTACAGTGTTTTTAAACTTGCGATTTAATAATCGGAAGTCAATTTCACAGCACAAACAATGACGAACATTATACCATACAATATACAGTGTGTGACCTACAACCGGGGTGAAAATTTAAATGGTGCAATGAATTTCCACATATTGTAATTAAAAAAAAAAAACTTTTTTTTGTATTTTTTTGATCATGTATTTTTCATTATGATGGGTTCATTTACTTGAATTAAAAGTTATCAATAACTTATCATTTTTGAATCATTGAAAAATATACAATTTTTTTTTAAACCCGTAACAAATTAGTGTAAAAATAAAAACAAAATTATTGTTATGATTTCGTACCTGGTATACTATCAAGATGTCTTGCGACTGACAAGCTACGATATCGTGATGCCAAGATCCAGTACTAAAGGTCCATAGCTTTGAATGACAATATCTCCGAACTTAACCACTTTGAAACACCGGGACCTTTACAGGATTATTGCCGATAGTCTAAGGAGTCACTCATTTCATTTTTCTCCCGTGTTAAAGGCCACACACTGTATTGTGGGAGGTGCAGGGTCCTTAGACAAGGTGCCAATCGCTAACGCTTAATCGTCAATCGTAAACGAAAGGCTGCTTACTCTTCTTTGTCGCACTAATTTGAAAGAGTAACAGAGAGGGAAAACTACGATACGCTACTAAGCGTTAGCGATTGGCAACTTGGCTAAGCATCCAGCGGCTCTACCGCGAACTACGAAATACGAAAATTTCGGGGATTTTTCTCTGTTAGTCTAATGACACCTGGAGTTATAGATACTAATCCAAGATAGTAATATTTTTACTTTACTCTTTAATCCAGACAATATTTCCACTTTATTTACTTTCGCTGTTATATAATATGTGATTATGTAAATAAAAAAATATCCTTCTATTCTTCTTCTTTTAATCCCCGAATTTTACCAACTTCGCTATTCTCGCTAGTAGGCCAAAAAATATTTAGAACTTAGGTAAATAGTTTGGCTAACCAACTTGCAGCATAAAAAAGGTATCTTTCCCACAATATCATTAGAGTCGTGCTTCAAATTCTGGAATCTTTCGCTTGCTCGGGTTTCAATATTTGCACGAGAGTTAAACAATCACTTTGCTCCCTAGTAAAACAAATAACTATTATTTTTCTACTTTCCTAAGAATTCCATTCATCGACTTTTTTATGGGAGAAAATATACTTTATGACCATAGTATCATAACTTTATAGTAATTAAAACTATTAAATGTTTGTTCAAAATCACCTCCAAATCCGTAGCTAAGCCGAGTGGCCATAAACATAAAAGTGAACGACACACGCTCACTTCCCACGGCCGCACTTTCAAATTTCACACGAATTATCGTTGCGGCGATCTGAACTCGATTCAAACCACGAAATACTGTTGAGAGAAGTTAGTAAAAACGTTTACCAATACACGGTGCTTCCTGAGTCACCTCACACACACACACACTGTATACTGAGCAACTTTTAGTATGGGATCAATCCAAAAAATATTTTTTCTCAAACATGCAATGAAATTTAATGTTGTCATTACCCATGCATAAAATAGGCTCGGAAATGTCCCATTTAGGGCAGAAGAGGATTGTTATGAAATTTCATCCCAACTTATATGTAGGTACTTATATTTGATTTTTTTTACAATATCTAATTAGCAAATTTCTCTTAAATGCTAATAAACAATCCTAGAAAAGGAAATTAATTTTGATAAATGGGTAACCTATCAAATTAATTGTAGGTGAGTACTCACTCCGCTAAGATAAAGTGGATACAACAAACAAGAAATGATTTAATTAATATTACGACGTAAAAGTAAAAAGCTATATCCCCATAGGAATAGAACATAAATTGAACCCTTTTACGCGTTGTCGAGTAATAGTTAGTCGTGAGCACGCGCGTGTTAATAATTTATCAGAGGAGAACGTGATGGAGTAATTACTGTTCTGTTTCATCTCCCGCCTTTCAACTGCCGCACACTTTCAATACTACCACATACAAGCTGTGGTAATAGAAGCATTCAACGAGAGTGAGGAACATGACATTAAGGCTGCGGCTCCATTGAGGCGAAGGGTAGCGGAGATGTGCAAAATTGGCCAATGAGACCGCATCACAGTGTTTCGAATTTTGAATTTGAAGAATGTAATTGGTAAATTTTGCACATCTCCGCTCCTCTCCGCCTCAATGGAGCCGCAGCCTAAAGGACTTCGGACATTATAACAACTCCACGCCAACGCGGTAGTAATTCTACTCATTATTTCGATGAGTAGTCAACTGGTGGTCAATGGGCACAAATGGACAACTGACTCTCTGCGTGGACAACGTGTGGTTAATGTGTGACGAACGTGTCGGGGTTCGGGGTTGACCTTTAGTGTACGACGCGTAGACCACTTGTCGTACATCGTAATTTTTTTTTTTAATTAAACCTAGAACATAGAGTCGAGTCGTCGTTGAGTACCTAGTTATAATGTCAAATCAAATCAAATCAAATCAAATTTATTTGATTGTACACACAAATTAAGGATACACAGGAAATCGGTTCGTACTTCACATGAATAAAATATAATTATGTACATTAAGCATTATCCATTTGGGTTGCTCTGGCTCCTACACTAGGCTCAGCCTGTCTCGTAGGTAACCTAACCAAACAGAGTCCTTATACCAATACGAAGACCTTATACCAATGCTCATTTCCCTTCGTTAAACCTACTCCAATTTTTCTCATTTCCTTTATTGGTAGGCTGCGTAGCATAAATTCTATCATCAGTCCTCTCATATATCCAAATACGAGTAGGTGTGTCACACCTACATAGCCACCTGCCTATGTTGTAGGCCTTGGTGTGCCTGCTCGGTATATACAGGGTGGAACGGAACGACGATCTTTCCCGCTACCGACCGTGTCTACCAACCATTACGATAAATTTTCAGTATAGTTAGTATATTACCCACATCGAAATATCTTTAAAAAAAATTAAACCCTCATACAAAGTGACTGATTAGTTAGAGCTCAGTAGTATAGAGAAGTCAATTTTCCATGTACGTTTTTGATGTAGGTCCCATACTGAAGTACGTCACAGTCTTTGGGTATTGAAGATATGGGAATTAGACAGGCGGTGAAGGAGCGCTTTTTCAGCCGGCTCACAAAAGTACTTAACAGTCTTTTGTCAGGAGGCAACAAAGTGCGCGCCTTCAACGCCTGGGTAATGCCCATACTCACATACTCCTTTGGCATACTAAGGTGGACTCAGACCGAGCTGGACGCCCTGGATCGAAGGGTCCGTACACTGCTTACCACACATCGAATGCTACACCCGCGCTCATCAGTTATGAGATTGTACATCCCGCGGAAGTGTGGGGGCCGCGGCTTCCTAAATGCCAAAGACCTCCACAACCGCGAGGTGTACAATCTTAGAAACTATTTTCTTAACAATGAGTGCGGGATGCATCGTGATGTGGTGGCAGTAGACCGGAACCTCACGCCGCTCTCCTTGGCAAAAGAGAACTGGCGCAGACCTGTGGTACTGGGCACCGAGGACCGCAAGGCGGTATGGAAGAGCAAGGAGCTACACGGGCGGTTCTACAAGGCCCTCACGGGACCTGACGTAGATCTGCTCGCGTCGGTGAACTGGCTACGATTCGGGGACCTCTTCGGAGAAACCGAGGGTTTTGCCTGTGCAATTGCTGACGAGGTTATCATGACGAATAACTACCGGAAATATATCCTGAAGGACGGTACGGTCGACATTTGTCGGGCATGCCGCCGTCCCGGTGAGTCACTCAGGCATATTATTTCCGGTTGTTCTCAGATTGTTAACACCGAGTAGTCCGAGTACTTGCACAGACACAACCTCGTAGCCAGGATTATACACCAGCAGCTTGCTCTTCAATACGGCCTTGTGGGCTTCGAAGTGCCGTACTATAAGTACACACCTGCGGCAGTTCTCGAAAATGGTCGTGCCACGCTCTATTGGGATCGATCTATCATCACGGACAGGACTATTGTAGCCAATAAGCATGATATCGTGCTGATAGATCGATCCCAACGCCGGGCAATGCTCATCGACATCACCATCCCCCATGACGAGAACCTCGTGAAGGCCGAGAAGGACAAAGCCAGTAAGTACCTTGACTTGGCTCACGAGGTAACCGACATGTGGGAGGTTGATTCGGCGATCATTGTACCGATAGTTGTTTCTGCGAACGGTCTCATAGCGAAGAGTCTCGATCAACACCTCAAGAGGCTCTCACTAGGTGGTTGGGTCAAGGGTCAGATGCAGAAGGCGGTAATCCTGGACACGGCGCGCATAGTCCGGCGGTTCCTCTCCCTGCAGCCCTAACCACCGGCAGCTTGGGCCCGCCCCGTTGCCGGCGGCACCCTAGTTTAGGTTTTTTATAAAGTGTTTATATTTTGTATTGTTTTTGTATGTTGTATTATATTTTAATTTTGTATTCATTTTATAAAAACCCTAAACTGAGATGAAAGTTAAATAAAGAGATAATAATAATAATAATAACCCCGCGGGGGCAGCTAATTCCCCGCGGGGGCAGCTTGTGGCGAGCTGACGGTGAGTGGCGACACCGCGGACCCCTATTCCAGAGGGCCCTTTTATATGGCCCTCGCCTCTGTGCTTGCCTTGACCGGCCGGCCAGAGTGGATTCGCAAGAGCGGGACCTATGCTCCAGGTTGGAAGTGTAAAATATCATAACGCCGGCGGCCCTTGAACGGATTACCGGGATCTGGCTACCGCAGTCTCACCTCTCGACAACCTCAAAGCCACTCTGAAGTGTTGCGCTATTGTCGCACTGTGCGTGCGGCCGTTTGTAGGGCCCACTAAATGAGTTGGCAAGTCACCACCTGCCTTTTTACAATTTTGAGACTGATTGTCACGGCAGGTGTCCGCTAGTCTCCTCCCATAACCCAGTATCCAGTCCATCCATTATACGAACCATAGCCCATGACCTTAGTTTCCATCGCAGTCACAGTGCTGCACTGCAATAGTCTTTGCACCTGGCGGGGACCATCTCCGGACGTATCATATTGTGCGCTCGGGGGATGGTATCCGCCATGTGTATCCTTTGCTCTATATTAATTGTCTTAAAGGGCCTCTGCGCTGTTGGCTTCGGCCCCACGCATGCCTCCCAAAGGCCCGGGACCCCATGGTCCCGAGATATGGTAAAGACATACAAATAATAATAATAAAAAACGTCAAAAACCGCTGACACTGACAGGCATGTTTGTAATATTTATTTGCTAAACATTTATTTTTATACGCGTGTTATGCCTGAAAATGGCGAGAAAAACCATCCTGTTACCGCAACAACTACGACGACATGGGGACAATTAAAATAAATATGTGCAAGTGACGAAAATTTACACAAATTTTCAAGTGACCATTTCGACATGTCATGTCAAGACAAACGGGGACACGCGTATATACGCAAATAAATTAAATCACATGCAAACAAGAAGCCGTACCAGAGCGGAGACCACCTGCGCACGACCTCCACCTTCGCCCGCCTCGTCCAGCTCTCCGTCCACACGTCGTCGGGCGATGAATTCGCTACGGCGCCCGACACAGACGGATCCAGCGACGAGAGCGGGCCGCCGCCGCCGCCGCCGCCACGACCACCTGCGCGACGAGGGCGGCCACCGCTGCCGGCACGCTTGAGGCCCGCGGGACATCCTGCCCCGCCCACGGCTCCCGCTGCCGGTGGTGTAGTGCGTCGCATGCGATGGACTCAGACGATGAATGAGAATTGCATGCGCGCCTACTACGAGGCTACAGAGGGGGGAACCCGACTAACCGCGTACCGTTCTAGGATTCTGCCTCTGTTTCAGGCTCTTGAACCCGCCATCGCCGTATCGGAGCAACGACTAGCGGATCAGGTGCGGGTCATTCTACGTTCTAAACGTTTGGATGACTCGACACTTGATCGGCTTCGCCTGCAGGCTCTCTCGACTTGTGCAGCTTCCACCTCGGCGCGGGACCGGCCTGCCACGTCGCCGGATCCGGTGCCGACACCCGACCTGGCACCGGGGGCGCCGCGGGGTGATCCCAGTGCCGATGAGGAATATTTCGCGAGTCAGAGTGTAAGTACTGCAACTGATGAGCATCTGAGGAGGACTTTGGAAGAGACGATTATGGAATATCGCTCCACACCCAATTCTAGGCCACGGTTACCACGCTTGCCCATGAATAGACGCAATCTAGCGTTAATGGGAGCCCTAAACGCTTTACTGGAGCCGTACATACGATCCAGTAAAGATTTGGACGATACGCACTCGATCATGTACTGCGGGGCCATCGCGGCGTGCCGTGTTGCACGAGTCAAGTTTCCGGACGCTGACCGTGCACCTAGGACCGCCGGGGGTGTCCCCGCATGGCAAGTGCGGATCGAGCGTCGTATCGACTCGTTTAGGACTCTCATTGCAAAGCTGATCTGCTTCAGGGGGGGCAATAGCCGCCCCCGAGTAATGCGCTTTGTGAACCAGGCATTCGCGGGAACGGGCATCATGCCTTGCGACTACATGGCCAACCTCACAGAGCGCATTGACTTTCTGAAGCAGAAAGTTTATGCATGGGCAAGCCGTATCCGCCGCTACAGAGAGCGTGTGGATCGATTTCAACAAAACCGTCTCTTCCAAAGTGACCAAAGGAAGTTATACCGAAGGTGGAAGGGAACCGATCATGACGCGCATCTGCCGGATGCTACTGCCATGACTGATTTCTGGCGTAACATCTGGTCGGTGGATTTTCATTGGATGAACGTTGTTGAACGTGAGTGCGAGAGCATCGAACCTATGGAGGCAGTTGCCATCAGCGCCGATGATGTAACTTGTGCCATCCGCCCTGCCCAGAACTGGAAAAGTCCTGGACCGGACGGATTGCACAACTTCTGGCTAAAATGGTTTCGGTGCTCCCACTCGCGATTAGCAGCGCAATTCCAACAAGCCCTTGAGCTTGGTTCCCTGCCTCCTTCCTTAACAACAGGTGTAACCTTCCTGCTCTACAAGTCCGGTAGTACCACGGAACCGAAAAACTACCGACCCATCACGTGCTTGCCTACACTCTACAAGCTCCTTACATCCATTTTAAGAGCAAAAATTAACACGCACATTGTTGCGAACAATGTTCTGGCCTCTGCTCAAAATGGATGTAGGGTTGGGTCCCGTGGTACTAAAGAGCTCCTCCTCATCGACATGACCATTTGCCAGCAAGTCCGGCGTAACAAAGGGGCCCTCTCCGCCGCTTGGATTGACTACAAGAAGGCCTATGATTCGGTGCCCCATTCATGGTTGAAGAGGGTCTTGGAGCTGTATAAAGTTGATGCAGCTTTAAGATCCTTTCTCGGCGCGTGTATGGGGCAGTGGACTACAGTCCTTCGTCAACCAGGAGGTGGAGATGACCCCTCTGGCCCGCAGGACTTCATAAGGATCGAGTGAGGCATATTCCAGGGTGACAGTCTGAGTCCCTTATGGTTCTGCCTAGCTCTGAATCCCCTCAGCACCCTGCTGAAGGATTCAGGACTAGGTTGTCGGCTTCGGAGAGAGGGTGAAGTCATTTCTCACCTTCTGTACATGGATGATCTCAAATTATTTGCGCCAAATATCCAAGACTTGTTGGAGCTACTACGAACCACAGAAGTTTTCAGTAGTGCCATCAATATGGAGTTTGGTGTCGATAAGTGTGCGGTTATGCATGTGCAGCGGGGGAAAGTAGTAAATTCAACAAATGTACAGCTTTCTGAGACAATGTCGTTCAGATCTATCTCGGAAGCAGAAACCTATAAATACCTTGGTATGTCACAGTCTTTGGGTATTGAAGATATGGGAATTAGACAGGCGGTGAAGGAGCGCTTTTTCAGCCGGCTCACAAAAGTACTTAACAGTCTTTTGTCAGGAGGCAACAAAGTGCGCGCCTTCAACGCCTGGGTAATGCCCATACTCACATAATCCTTTGGCATACTAAGGTGGACTCAGACCGAGCCCTGGATCGAAGGGTCCGTACACTGCTTACCACACATTGAATGCTACACCCGCGCTCATCAGTTATGAGATTGTACATCCCGCGGAGGTGTGGGGGCCGCGGCTTCTTAAATGCCAAAAACCTCCACAACCACGAGGTGTACAATCTTAGAAACTATTTTCTTAACAATGAGTGCGGGATGCATCGTGATGTGGTGGCAGTAGACCGGAACTTCACGCCGCTCTCCTTGGCAAAAGAGAACTGGCACAAACCTGTGGTACTAAGCACCGAGGACCGCAAGGCGGTATGGAAGAGCAAGGAGCTACACGGGCGGTTCTACAAGGCCCTCACGGGACCTGACGTAGATCTGCTCGCGTCGGTGAACTGGCTACGATTCGGGGACCTCTTCGGAGAAACCGAGGGTTTTGCCTGTGCAATTGCTGACGAGGTTATCATGACGAATAACTACCGGAAATATATCCTGAAGGACGGTACGGTCGACATTTGTCGGGCATGCCGCCGTCCCGGTGAGTCACTCAGGCATATTATTTCCGGTTGTTCTCAGATTGCTAACACCGAGTACTTGCACAGACATAACCTCGTAGCCAGTATTATACACCAGCAGCTTGCTCTTCAATACGGCCTTGTGGACGTCGAAGTGCCATACTATAAGTACACAACTGCACCAGTTCTCGAAGATGGTCGTGCCACGCTCTATTGGGATCGACCTATCATCACGGACAGGACTATTGTAGCCAATAAGCCTGATATCGTGCTGGTAGATCGATCGCAGCGCCGGGCTGTGCTCGTCGACGTCACCATCCCCCATGATGAGAATCTCGTGAAGGCCGAAAAGGACAAGTCCAGTAAGTACCTCGACTTGGCCCACGAGATAACCGCCATGTGGGATGTTGACTCGACGATCATAGTCCCGATAGTCGTTACAGCGAACGGTTTAATAGCGAAGAGTCTCGACCAACATCTTAAGAGTCTCTCGCTAGATGGCTGGATCAAGGGTCAGATGCAGAAGGCGGTAATCCTGAACACGGCGCGGATAGTCCGTCGGTTCCTCTCTCTGCGACCTTAACCACTGGCAGCTTGGGCCCGCCCCGTTGCCGGCGGCACCCTAGGTTAGGTTTTTATAATGTGTTTATATTTTATATTGTTTTTGTATGTTGTATTGTATTTTACTTTTATAACCATATTATATCAACCTAGCCTAAGAGAATATTAAAATAAAGGGAATAATAATAATAATAATAATTATGCCGAGGGCAGCTTGTGGCGAGCTGTTGGGGAGTAACGACCCCACGGACCCGAGTGCTCCCTCGAGTCGGTCAGGGTCCCCGCCTCCGGCGTGTCTTCGTCGGTCGGAGTGGAACCCCAAGGGGACAAAGCGGTGTACACCTCTCTACACTCCTGAGCCGCCTACACCGGTGTTGCCCCTTGCTGTCTCTTGTGACGGCATCTACGGGGGCCCATCTAGTCGGCGGCGAGTCACCGCCTGCCTCGATAGCAAAGAGAAATCATTGTTATGGCAGGTGTCCGGACCTCTTTTCTATAGTTCCATCTCTTATCCATCCAACCTTCATCACCATAACACACTAGTCTTTTCCATATAATCTCCAATAGCCTCTATATGCCTGCTGGGACCGGTTCACGGATATCTATTTTTGTGCCCGTGAATGGGTTGCAGCAGGTGTAAAACACAGCAAATTTCTCCAAAAGTCCTCTACGTTTTGGATCTGTATCCCCGCGCAAGCCTATCAAAAGACCGGGATTTATAGGCCCGTGATCAAAGAGAGATATAAATAATAAAAAAACGTTTATTCGTGAAAAAAAAAAAATAACAGCTTGTTACAATCTACACACCCTCCGCCAAACTGTAAGACAGTTTGTTGGCAGAAACAGTCTCCCTTACTTATACAATACTGTTATGTTATCTGTCTTGTTAACTACCTATATCTTATATTTATTTTCATCACACTTGCTGCTTAAGCGCGCCATTGTTTGCGCGCGCAGCGGGAGTAATAGAAAAGTGAAATTCCCTAGGGAGTAATAGAAATGTCAGTACGTCATTAAATAATTTTATTTGTTAAAACTTATTTTTTTGTTGGCAAGTGTGATGAAAAACATTGTATGCATCACGGTTGGTAAGCGGAATACTAACTCGAGTCATAAAAGCCCTCCGCCTAACGGCGTCGGGCTTCTAACACTCTCGTTAGTAATTCCGTACTTACCTCCCTTGATGCACAATGTACTATTATAAACTGTATTTTTATATTATCTTTAATAACAATTAGGTTTAGCTTAAGGCGAGGTAAGCGTAGAATTCCTGTTTGTTTTTTTCAGTTTTCTTAATAATACTACTTCCTTATGAAGTAAAACTTATATATGTTACATTTGAGAACTTGATCTATCCCGCATTGATTAGTATTAGGTATTTAAACAAACTTCGCCCTATAAAAAACGATCCCAAACATAGGTCTAATCTCTGCATGAAAACTCATTTTGCCAAGAAACTACATAACTTTACCAAGAAAAAAATATATCAAAAGAAACGTCAAAGTCTGTGTCTACGGTTAACGAGAAGAAATCATTAATATTGGAAGAATTATATTTCATCATACAAAATATGTGAAATTATTCTCCCGGATCGCTCTTGCTGTCATCTTTCAGTCCCAATCGGGACCTGTTGGAGGGAGGACGTACGTCAATTTCGCGCACCGCTGTCGTCAACCAAACTATCTTTAAGATTGGTGTGATAACACATAAAAAAAAGTTATCGTCACTGGGGCTTCGGAGACTGAATAAACATAAGTGGTGAGTGACTAAATTAATAGAATTATGTTATTCAATATATTAAACCAAAACAATAACAAACATATTACACAGTACAGATAAAAACAGTAGGATGACTACTGGTGAAAAGACCATGACACACTTTGACATGACGAAAATAGTGAAATAATTAAGAATGGTACCTACTCGTATCTACTAAAAATAGAATTTTATGTCCATAATAGTTCGTTATCATCCATCAATTTTTTTAAAACACAATTTATTTTGGAATTCGAATTATTTTATGAAATGTTTTGCAAGCAGTCGCACAATATTGATTTAAACTTTCACGATTATCACTCATATTTTAAATACAAACGGGCCCTATATCCTGACGTTTCGGGCATGACGTTACACCCGTGGTCGCAGGCAGGGTTTACTAATGTTTGGCAAACTATTTTTCCCAAATTTTCATTTGGCAAAAATTCAATTGTCAAAACTACTTATCGCAATTTTACAGTTAGCAAGCCTTTTTGTTGGCAAGCGATTGTTTAGCAAATAATTACTTGGTCGTTTTTATTTTCCCAAAATATTTTTTGGCAAATGCATCGTTTGGCGTAACATACTAATCCCAAAATATTGTATGGCATACGATTTATACCGCATATACAATATTACATCGCAACCAATTTTTCGCATCAAGTCATTTCGCCGAAAGATCATATCGATACCTTTGGGTTCAATTGTCGTAAAGGACAAAATGCAGGTTTTCAGGAGAAGCAAAAAACTATTTTTTTTTTTTAGAAATCTGTTAATAAATTTTATGTGTTTTGACCTATATTCGTGACGTGTATATGAAAACAATGTAGATTGTTGGTATCTTTGACGTGGTGTAGCAATCGTAGTGATAAACTAAACGGCTTAGAAGTTAGATGTTGTAAAGGACACGTGAAAATACTATGTATGTCCTTTACGCCCACGATTTTTTTGAGCAATTAGAGGTGATAGGGTCGTAAATGACGGTCTTAGATAATTTTCTTAAAAATTTGGGGCGTATATGTAGGCGAAATGGTACAAATAGTGACCGTTTTCCGCTTAATTTACTAAAAACACATTTAAAACATTTATTAAAACGTTTGAAATGTGGCGAAGAAAAGCCGGATTAGAGTTGTAGTATATTTTCTCTAAATATTTAGTCATTACAAAGAACTACGCAACTTATATGTATGGAAACACTATTTGTTTCAAAGCTATATAATATTTTTGCAACAATTTTGAAGTTATTGTTTCAGTGCTGCGCTGTCTCAATAGTGATTTGAACGTATATTATTACTTGTAGCCAGGGAACGCTTTCGTAGTGTCATCATCAGCCTATATGCTGAGTTTTGGCCATTTCGAGACAAAATTTCATGTTTACTGTTTTGTTTTGTTTTGTATGTACTGTGTTCTTGTCTCGAATAAACGTTTTTCTTCTTTTCTTCTTCTTCTTCTTCCTATATCAGTTCACTGCTGAACAACGGCCTTTACGTATGACGAACGCATTAGGAGGTAAATGCCCATATTCGCCACGCCGGGCAAGTGGGTTGGCGATCGCAGTAGTGTGTCCACTATCATCATGATGCTGCTGACCATCACCAATCTTCGATAAATAAATGG
This sequence comes from Thaumatotibia leucotreta, assembly GCA_025490895.1. Classification (NCBI taxonomy): domain Eukaryota; kingdom Metazoa; phylum Arthropoda; class Insecta; order Lepidoptera; family Tortricidae; genus Thaumatotibia; species Thaumatotibia leucotreta. The sequence goes on along the minus strand of JALPQI010008312.1, from coordinate 10,477 downwards.
TTAGTGTCACCTAAACTCTTAGCTGACTCTTACCACACCCACGGGAAGAGTTGGGGTGGTGACAAATGTATTTTTACTGCCGTCACCACACGGCAACATGGCACGGTTTCGTGGTATATGTAAAGAACAAACACTAGGTAATAGTAACAGTAAAGTTGAATAATCAACTGTTCAAGTAGTTCATGCTTATGTGATGTGACACAGGTAGTAATTGTAAGACTTTACAAGAAAGAAGAACTAGGAATACCTACGGGTTAAGTTCCCCGGTACTGAAGGTACAGATTGTATTTCTAGAATTTAACGCCTCTCAAGATTCAAAATTACTGTCACATTATGTATAAACTAGGTACTTGGACCAGGGATCGGAACCGGTTTTTTAGAAAAACCTCGATATTACTCAATATTTTAAAATGTTTTACGCTCTTTATGTAGTATTCAACATTTTATGTAATTATTAACATCATATTTTTCAATTACTCTATTAACAAAAAAATTATAACCCGAAGAACGAAAAAGAACGGAATTCGAACCGTTCTTTTGTATGGAGCAAAAACCGTTATCCGATCCCTGACTTGGACAGTGGCTGATTACAGTTTACTGACTAACTTTAATGTATTTTATTTCCATAAATACTACGAAAGCGATCTACTCTTAGAATTAAAAGTTGTGTGGATTATGTTGATTTGACACAATAATATTTCCCATCAATTTGTTTGTATGTGTATAATCAAATTTATGGTAATAAATAACAACAAAGATTACGTTGGTCCTTTACCACCCTGATCATTCAATAGTAATTGTTTAAGAAATACAAGAATTCATTTTTCGTGCTGGTCGTAAAGGACAACGAAGAAAAAACTTGTTCTTTAAGCCCAAGTTGACCATAGTACTATAGAAAGTAATCGTAAAAAAGTAAGGGCGTAAAGGACAACACATAACGTGTTAGGTCACTTACGACACTATTTTTATTTGTCCATTTCCTTTACGACACAGATAATTATTTATTATATATGACTTGATATTTACGCCCCATTCGCTAAGCTATTTTTGCAAGTCCATAGTAGAAAATCTTGGTCGTAAAGGCAACTTTTTAAGAGATATCGAAACTTTAACTATACAGATCGATAGCGCTTGAAATTCTGAACAAAACTGTATATATAACTCATTTTCGCCAAAATGTCCTTTACGACAATTGAACCCAAAGGTATCGATATTCCAATTGAATCTTATGAAATCGTTTTATTTCCCAACTAAATAGTTGGAAATTCTATCTTTGGGCTTGGTTTTTATTTTAATTGGAACTTTTTAAAATGCATATTTTCATGTAGTTGATGGTTTAGCTGGCAAATTACCAATGTTTTTGGGTATAGTTTGAGGCGAATTTTATATAGGTATGTTTATATTTTTTTTTTATAAAATCTCACACGGGGTTTTATATTATGTTGATAAACAATTAAAAGTCGGGTTCTAGTAACAGTAATTTAGATGAAACTGACGAGGGAACGCAATGCCGAGGGAATAACAAAACAGTCGGTTCTGTTGTCGCTGTATGGTCGCAGTTTCACCTAACACTCCTCCTCGCTTCGCTCGTCGTCGTACCTAACGGTGGCTCTGGGATAGTTTTTTTATGAAAATGAAAATAAAAATATAGTTTTTTTATCCGTGGCTATGTGTGCTTTCTTAGTACCTACCAATAAAAAATATTATTTTCTCACTTCATTTATTATGATACCAATTATTCATGAAATACGTTTTTTGTTCCAGGCAAGTTCAAGTCAAGGGTTGTGCAAAAAAGTACGAAATTCCTGTATAGGTCTATACAGGATGCGAACTTTAAAATAATATTATCATTTGCCAGGCTTTTGCTATAAGTAGAGCTTGCGAAGTATCAAATCTGGGATTTTTTTTTTTGGATTTTAACTTATGACAAAATAAAACATTTGATTAATAAGCATTTGCTTAATAAAATTTTGACGAAGTGAAACTTTGCAAAATAATAATTTGACCAAATGAATAAAATGAGAAATGTAACTTTGCTAAAGATTTGTTTGGGAAACGAGACTATTGCAATAAGTTGTTTGGGAAGTCATATTTGGGAAACATAATTTGCCAAATGGCAGTACACCCGTAATTTTTTTGGGCAATATAAGTGCTATGGCAATATCTAAATGCTTGACATTACGAAGCACATGAAAGCATGTCTTTCAAAGTACGATTTTTTTGTGTGTTATGTCGTCTTTTCCGCAAAACGTAAATTTTCTTGTAATAAATTTTCTTTACTTGTCCGAAGTATTTTTTATGCTTTACGTCGAGTTTCTAGGATGAAATGTGTACCTTATTAAAGCAGTAATTAGACACATACATGTTTTTATATAAAAATGTAATATAAAGAAATTTGGCTAAGTAAAATATAATTAATGATACACCCTTTAATATAGGCCTTACAAATTTTATGATAGCAGCAAGTATATTAGTATACCCTCGGTGCAACTACAAAATACAATCAATACATCTTTCATCCTGTATAAATGTAATGGATTTACTCGCGATTATTATATTACTTTGTGAAATATGCAGCACGGAAGCTTAAATAAAAGCATTATCCTATGTTCAAAATTAGGTACGTTATTTTTGCGTCATTTGCATGATTAGTTCGACCCCTGATCATCAGTTATAATTATGTACTTTTTTTGTGGACAGTCCTTATTTCAAAAATTTTTAAAATCAACATGTTTGCATATTTTTTTATGAAATTGTACGCCTGATACGCATTATAGGACTGCGGATCTCTAACGAGTTTCGTATTAAATATTAATGGGATAGTCTCGCATCCGTGTATTATCTAAATTTACCGTCTACTTTACACATGGCTTGCTAAAGCTTGCCAGATTATAAATTAATCACTTATATATTATTATTATGTTACACTATGTCGTTTCGATTCACACTAGTCACATAGTTGTAGTACTGTAAATATTTTCACTATGAGTATTACAGTATCACATCATCATTGACGGCGACTGTCACGGGTATTAGCGGAGGTTGGATGACGCTTAAAACTAGCGTTGGGAGGTCAAAGAATATGGCCTTAAATTGAAAAACATGAGTTGGAGCGGGATGCCGATATGAGTACGCGATGGAGCACCATGCGTTTTCCGCTAAGCCGGTCGCCTTAGACCGATGTCGTGGCCGCGGCGTTAAGCGACCAGCGGCGAGCGAATCCATGAGTTGGAGCGGGATGCCGATATGAGTACGCGAGGGAGCACCATGCGTTTTCCGCTAAGCCGGTCGCCTTAGACCAATGTCGTGGCCGCGGCGTTAGGCGACCAGCGGCGAGCGAATCCATGAGTTGGTGCGGGATGCCGATATGGGTACTCCCTCTCGCACGTATGGTTTTCCGCTAAGCCGGTCGCCTTAGACCAATGTCGCGGCCGTTGCATTAGGTTTGATACCTAGGTGGTGTCGATACCTACTAATTATTTGTTACTACCCTTTTCGCTACAGGCCTGCTACCATGTAAGTACACCGCAATTCGTAATTTGTGTCTATCATTTCAACGAAAGTGTCATTTATTTTTAAAGTGACAAAGAAAAATCCCTGCAATTTGGGGATTTCGTAGTTTGCAATCTTTGGGGGAGGCCTATGTTCAGCAGTGGACGTCTTTCGGCTGATATGATGATGATGATGATGATGTAGTTTGCGGTAGGGCCGCAGACAAGGCCGCAGACTTTTAACAATGTAAATTAACCGGTAACTACTTTACCGGTGGTCGTAGATGTAGTACGTCCTCTTCTTTAGGTTTAACCCATACATTTACATGGCTAATTATGGTGTGGCCACCATAAGTATTTTTTGGAGCCATTGAAGAGTTTATGGAGGTCCGTTATCACGGACGCTTAAACACACTTGAAGGGGTATCAAAATACTGACAAATTGTATGGGATTGAATATACATAACCAACAAATAAAACGAAATTAAAACCACCAATTTCTGCAAGATCCAATCATTATGCCGGCTATCCACTGAGAGCGGAGCGGACTCATTAATGGCTTCGTTTCACGTTCATCGCTCGCTAAGGACTAGTATTCCGTTGACGGCTGCAAGTCACAGCAGAAGTGAGAGTCAAACGGACCCATTAATGACTTCGCTCCGCTTGCAGTGGAAAGCGGGCATTAGACCCCGACTTGGTGCCAATAGGCCATCTCGGAGTATACCCATTAAAAAAAAAATGTTTCTGAGTTGTCAGAAATACAGGGTGACTTCAAATTGGTGATACAAAACAATAAAACATGAATCTATTAATGTGCCATCAGCCTGTATATCGAGTATATAATCATTTGTTATATACTCGATATACAGGTATACAGGTATATCGAGTATATAACAAATGTGCATACAATAAAATCCTGTCGGATTGATAACCTCCTCATTTTTTGAAGTCGGTTAATAATTTGAGCAGGTAATCTCAAACCTGACATTTTCTTTCGTAGATTAATTCGGTCGTTTACACATTTCACTAAAGAAGTCTTTAGTCAAATTAATTATTAGACAATATTACGAGTGTTAATTATGGTGCACATAAGAAATTTTAAATCTATCAATATTACTGACAGTGTGTTAGACTTAGAATGATGTCACTTTCTCCGGCAGACAGCTATTAATCACGTTAATACGTCACGATGTCACGACGGCGCGTGCGCACGAGACGAGTCTAGAATTTGCGGTTGCACTTAGGTGACCTGGAATGACCTAGAATAGGCATGATGAATGGCAAGTCACATCAACATCTTTTTTCGAACTGTGAAAAGGATCGCCACTCGCCACTATGTAATAACTTGCAAGTGTAACTTCAGCTTAAGATAATTGATCTTAAGCTTAATTTACACTTGTATTAGATTGTTTAGAAAACGTAAGTCCCGCCGAGTTTCTCATCGGCAAAATGATAATTAAACTCGGGTCAATGATGTAGGGCTAGAACCCGAGATACCTACCTACATAGCTTATAATATTTATAATTGATTTTCATTAGTATGTACATTACTCTAATTATAACGTGCCTAAATTCAATAAACTTTACTCTTTGACAAACAAACAGGGCATTTTCACTTTAGGGTCACCCAATTAGCGTATTTATTGTCGTACCTAATATCGTACTTGATTGTCGTTACGAAGCTTACTTGCAGTCAGGTTCGTAACGACTATCAAGTACGATATTTTTAGGAATTTAAACTTAATCGGCGTTATGATATTATAATATCGCTTATGATGGTTTATAAAATTAACACCGTTGTCGTTACAAAGCTGGCCTAAATTAAGGTTTTTAAATGTCAACAACGCATTTAGCTACGGAACTCTAAAAACCGACTGTTGCATGTAAGCGGCGCCGGCGCAGGCGCGTGCACCTAATTTCTCTGCTCCATATAAATTATTGTCTAATCGGAGATGCCATGATGAGAGTTGTAGGGCTTAATTTGATTCGCCTTTTTGGAATCGTGTTAATGTGTTAATTTTCCGAGAAAGTGCTTAAGTAACAATTTAAACAGAGGTTTTATTTATGTTTCTTTATAGCAATGTTAAATATCTACTTATCTTATATTCGAGAGTATCAACCACTTGCGTGTATCTATAAATAATATAGCATTAATAATCGGGCAACATAGGTACATTAAAAAAATGGTTTCGTTGAATTGTAAACCTCCTAATTTTTGAAGTCGGTTAAAAATAGATATTGGATTTTTTTTTAAATTTGTACGTTTGTGAGTGGTTTAACCCATAAAGGTATATTAAAAACGGGATTTCCATTTTTATTGAATCTTCCTACAAAAAACAAACAATTTGATTCAGCCAAATAAAAAATAAAAATGTATTTGCCATATTCTTTTTTGACTTACAGTGGCCCAAAGTAGTCCATATTATACGTGGGAGTTAAGGGAGTAGATGAGAATGCTTCTTTTATCTTATATTTTATGACTCTAACGACTTCCCTTAGATTTGCCTACATTGGGTCAATGTGTAACGGGCCCTTTACGTAACATTTTCTCAATTCAAGTCAAATCAAGAATTAAAACAGAGTTTTGAGAGTTTAAACCTCGACGCCGTATACATTAGCTCTTCGGATGGATGGACGGGGTTGTGGTTTATCTACTTACATAAATTGACTAAGTAAAGTTTTCTGAACGCATTAGGGTGCATTCAGACCAAACGAGCATTCGCTATTCTAACCCCCTACTCTATTTCGTAGAGTGGGGGATAGAATAGCGAATGCTCGTTTGGTCTGAACTGAATGCACCTTTAGGCTCTACTCATCCATAAAACTGCACAAATGTCACCTCACTCACTTAAAAAAGATTATTAACAATTTATATAAAATAAAAGAGCCGCATTTTGTTGAAACTTAAGACGACGGCTGTCAGGAAAAAATATAATATTCATACCTTCAGAAAACTTTAAATAGCCAATTCACGTACCTATTTAAGGTCACGTTTCGTGCCAGTTGCCGAAAGTTCATCATCATCATCATCACATCAGCCGAAAGACGTCCACTGCTGAACATAGGCCTCCCCCAAAGATTGCCACAATGACCGGTCCTGCGCCACCCGCATCCAGTGGACTCCTGCGACCTTCACCAGGTCATCGGTCCACCTTGTGGGGGGCCTACCCACGCTACGTCTTCCGGTACGTGGCCGCCACTCAAGAACCTTCCCGCCCCAACGGCCATCGGTTCTACGCGCAATGTGCCCCGCCCACTGCCACTTGAGTTTAGCGATTCGGAGAGCTATTTCGGTTACTTTGGTTCTGCTGCGGATGGTCTCATTTTTAATCCGATCACGCAGAGAGACTCCTAGCATAGCCCTCTCCATTGCCCTTTGGGTGACTTTGAGCCTTCTTATGAGGCCCATTGTAAGCGGCCACGTTTCAGTACCGTATGTCATCACTGGCAACACACACTGATTAAAGACTTTCGTCTTCAAACACTGCGGAATATTGGACGAAAATATGTGTCGTAGCTTCCCGAACGCTGCCCAACCGAGTCGGATTCGACGATTGACCTCTTTCTCGAAGTTGGACCTACCTAACTGGATAGTTTGTCCTAGGTATATATATTCGTCTACAACTTCGAGTGTAAAGTCTCCGATTATTACGGGAGTTGGTGCTACATGGGAATTTGACATGATTTTCGTCTTATCCATGTTCATCCTAAGACCAACTCGCTCGGAGGCTTTACTGAGGTCAACGAGCATAGTACTCAAGTCCTCCAAGGTCTCAGCCAAGACTACTATATCGTCAGCGAATCGAAGGTGAGTGAGGTACTCGCCGTTTATGTTGATGCCCAGCCTTCTCCAGTCCAGAGTCTTTAAGACATCCTCCAGTGCAGCGGGAAACAGCTTAGGCGAGATGACATCTCCTTGCCTAACTCCCCGCTGCAGCAGAATAGGCTTCGAGCTCTGGTCTTGGAGTCGGACTGACATTGTGGCGCTCTCGTACAAACACTTCAACACCTCGATATAGCGGTAGTCGATCTGGCACCGTTGGAGAGACTGTAGTACTGCCCATGTTTCGATCGAATCGAAGGCTTTCTCGTAGTCCACAAACGCTAAACAGAGAGGCAGGTTATATTCTGAAAGTTGTATCGAAATAAAACCAAGACGATCTGTCATTTTTTTTAACACATTAAGATAAGAGTCCACGACAGCAGATGTTTCCGTTCATATTTCGACAGGAAACCATTCAGAATAGAATGTCATATACCTACCAACGACATGAGAATTTTATCGAAAATCATATGTGCAATAACACAAAAGATAAAGACTTCCGTCACGTTTAAAATAAAGGTCTACGTGCCCTACACTCTCAAATTCCGCTGTTTGCATTACCTACCATTGCTCAACACAAAGAGCATCCTATTGAGCGTAGGAATGTGCTAGTTAAAAAAAAATTGAAATCAGAAGAAACTTGAAATAGTCTAGAGAAAAATTACCTTTAAATTAGTTTTTTTTTGTATGTTTGTTACTCGATGTCTTCGAGAATCGTGAACCAACTTTTAAAATTTTAATCGAAAGGTTATAACCCCGAGACAGTCCTTTGGCACCAAGTCGGGGTCTGATGTTGGAAACTTGGAGAAATTACGTCAAGTCAGTTTTTTATTTTAGTGATCTTTGAAACTGAAGTCCTACTACCTACATTACATACGCATCTGCCGTTGTATTGAAACCCTAAAACCAGTTTTGCTTTACAGGAAAGCTCTTAACGCACCGATGATATGATGGTATTTTATACTTAAAACAACACCTAGACACACCTAAGTCCAGTGTCAGAGGGGGGGGGTGGCAATGGGGGCACGTGCCCCCATTGCCACCCCCCCCCCCCCTGGATCCGCGCCTGTAACACACAAATGGGAGAACGCGTTCACCGTGGACACCATTATGATGACCTTCGACGATTTGTTGTACCAAGTCGTCTCTTCCGTCAGTTGCGGGGGTTTTTATAATAGCTATTTTTAATTTGATGATTATGTTTTTAAAGAGCTGGTATTGGTGGGATACCTTCGTTAGGTTACCCTTGCCAGGTTTGTGTTTACAATCATCGACATTAGCAATGCAAATGACGCCACGAAAACAAGAGCACGGCTAATAGTGGTGATGAATGGTGATAATTTGTGAGTGAGTTTAGTAAAACGTCCCACTTTGTCGTTTGCCATAAAGCCGCTTTGTCAGTTTATTCATATGAAGATACAAGGAAATCTCGTCTTTATGGTAAGCGACAAAGTGGGATGATTTACTAAAAACTAACACATTTGTCGCAAAAGTTAGCGACGGCAAAGTATATTAGAGAAGATTGTAATATCATCAGCCAAAACACATTACTATTTTTCTACTTATCACTACATTTAGTTAAATATGTGAAATAGGTTTATATCATTAACTATTACGTGCATTTATTATGATAAGTTTTCATACCTACAAGATAACTTCATGTAATGTATTAAAAGATAAAATCGTTTAATCTGCCCGGCCACGTACGGATGTCATGTATAGGTGCGTTCAAACTAAAAGAGCATTCGCTGTTCTAACCTCCCACTCTACGAAATTCGAACGGTACACAAAACGTGATTGGTTGATTTCGTAGAACGGGCGCTAGAACAGCGAATGCTCTTTTGGTTTAAACGCACCTTAATGTAACAGCTAATATCACAGCTGCTGTAGCTGTTAGGCTGCGGCTCCATTGAAGCGGAGAGGAGCGGAGATGTGCAAAATTGGCCAATGAGACCGCATCACAGTGTTTCGAATTACGAATTTGATGAATGTAATAGGTCAATTTTGCACATCTCCGCTCCTCTCCGCCTCAATGGAGCCGCAGCCTTCCTGTGAGCTGAAGCCGCTCAGCAGACAGTGGACTTGTTTGTCTCCAACTTGGTGTATTAGATACCTGATTGAAGTAAGTTCAGAGCCTCAGTTTACCCTGCGAGCCTCCCGCTTGTTTACCGACTCGCGCCGACATTACCAATGCAAATGACGCCCTATTGACTGCTGGAAGCGATAGCACAAACAGTCAAACAGCAACGTGATATGCTTATTAATGTTTATTTGGCGAGAGAATTTGGAGATTGGAGAAATTTGGCTTCTTGGAAATTTGTTCAGACGCTAGCAACTTTGGGAAGGCTGGTATGATTAGCTAATTAACTAGGTAAGCGGGAAAGACCTGTTATTTCGCCGAAATATTTTTCGACTAAAATGTTGTAAATTAAATGCTGAGTGTATTTCGGTCAAACTAACCGTATACTCCTACTTCTACCCTCTACAGAATAACCAGCAAAGTGAAACGATAGCTACATTTTTTAATATTCATAAAATTTTGCTCAGTAGTACTTGTTCCGTAGCGAATGTAGCGATACAAACAAAAATATTATGACGATTATCTAATGTTTGTTTATCATGCTTCGCTTAAATAGGAGCCAAAATGTATCTCTATTTTTCACATTTTTTCAAGATAACATCATTGACAAGGAGGATACATCCTCCTAACATGTTAAGGGAATAAAGAATCGAACGTATTGCGAAAACACAAATCAAATTATTTATTAACTAAATATTTTGATTTGTACTTTTTAATTTAGCTAGGCGCCTTTGACCAGTCTCTAAGCTGACTAGCCTTGTAAGGGATTGCATATACTTGAGTTTGACCGGTGGTTGCTAAGACCGAGTGGCCGAGGGGTACAGGCATCAGCCGCGAAAGCTGAGTACGTGGGTTCGATCCCCACCTCGGACATAGGTGATCTTGGTCGTTTTTCTTTGGTATATGACATCTAATGTTTATAAGGAATAAAGAATCTTTAACCTTTATAAGATAATCTGTACAACATAGACGATCTTATTTTTTCTCAAATGTCAAGTCCTATGCTAACCGTACAAAAAATTCGCCGGCGTGTGCCCAGCTGACATCAATGTAGGTATACGAGACGGCATTCACACCACACAC